>MASP02000353.1:0-91241 GCA_001693025.2 Colletotrichum lindemuthianum
AACGGTATAGTTAATTATATAGATATATATATATATATATATATATATATATATATATATATATATATATATATATATATATAACTACTAAAGCTACTAGAGTTAGTATATAATAAATACCTCTAGTTTAAAAAAGAAGTTATGTTCTTATAGTTCCACCTTCTTAGTCTAAATTATTATATTCTAAGTAACTACTACTATTATTAGTATTTACTATATTATTACTAATATAAATATCAGAATTATTATTAATATAATCTATAGCTATATTACTAATATAATTATTAGGATTATTATTATTACTATTACTATTAGGTGTATTATAGTTACTAATACTTACCTTAATATTACTATTAGAAGTATTAACAATATCTAAATTAGAATTTTCAGTATTATATACTTATTCAGTAAATATAAATATTAAGCTATTATTATTATTATTATTATTATTATTATTATTATTAGTATTATTATTATTATTATTATAACTGTATAGAAGGTAAATACTAATATTACTTTTACCTTATATAAAGATATAACTAATATTCTATATTTAAGTAGATATTATAAATTATATAATAGAAGTATAACTACTATTACTATTAGAAGTAGTATAATTACTATTATAATTATTAGAAGTAGTATAACTACTATATTTCTTATATATAGACAGCGTTACTCTAGTTAATAACATTAATTACTATAACTATAACTATAATTATTAGAATATTAATTACTATAGTAGTTATAGTAGCTATAATGTTAATTACTATAATAGTTACTATAGTTAATATGGGTGTGACTGATCTGTGGTATTTATGGTCCTCTATTGTGGTGATATCTATCGTAAGAGTTGCTAGCTAGAGGCTAGAGATATAAGGGGAGCCTAAGAGGCTTAGGGTTATATAACCTACCTCCTTAATATACTCCCTCAGGCTCTATAAGCTAAGTAACTAAATATTATATAAAATCAGCTGAAAAGCAAAAGTCTATATTTTAAAAGCAAAAATCTATACCTCCCTGTTGAATCCTTTCTATTATAATAAACCTCCTCACTTATTAATAGCTAAGTTATTTATAATATCTGAATTACTTTTAATAAAAATACTTTAATTATTCTCGCGGCAGATATAAGCATATATATACTTTATAGTTATATTAAAGTAGTACTGATAGTTAAAGTAGTTAGTGGGGATAAGGTTAGGATAGGCTATATAATATTTATTAGTGGGGTGGTTATTACTACTATAGTAGTTATAGTAATACTAATTCTTTTTAAAGCTTGAGAGACTATAGTTAATAATACTAGAGTTATAGATATTAACCTTATAGTAGAGGTTATTAATAAGGTTCTGAAGTTTAGCTTTCTTAGGATTAATAGTAAAGTATTTATTATAGAGAGCCTAAAGGCTACTAACTCTACGAAAGGAGTTAAGTAAGATATAGAAGTAAAGAGTATTATAGTTAGTAATAAAGGTATTAATATAGTGGCGTAAGGTGTAGAAGCTCTTAAGATACTTAAAAAGGTTATTCTTATAATTACTAATATTAAGGTGGTAGAGGTTGCGAGTGAGGTTAGTAATAGTATCACTAGAGACCTTAGGGATAAGAAACTTAATCTTACTTATAAGGTTAAAAAGGTAACTGTTAGTTTAATCGTTAGGGTAATCACACGCTGTACGTAATCTCGTCGTATAGGTGCAAACTGGTGTTCTGGTTTTCAGGTGATGTTATTTCTATATAATATAGTATATAGCGCTACGTAAAGCTCTAGATCTACAGTATAGTAATTACTTACTAATTACCACACTATTTAGCTACAGCTAATACTAGATACTAAGTATCTATAGTTAGTAAGCTATAGAGAATATACTACTATATATATAGTAATATATATAATTACTATATACCCTATAGTATAATATAACTAACACTAGTAATTTTTCTTTTTATTATATACTTTAATACCTATCTACTTATATAAAAAATAGTACTTTTTGCAATCTATACTCTTTTGCCTGAATAACGTCCGAATACCTATTTATCTACTCCGCTTAAGTTACTTATGCCTCTATTTAAATAATTATATAGTTTAAATTAATAAATCTCTTAAGAGTATAGTTTAGAATACTCTTTATAAAGATATTAGTAATATTAATATCTCTATTAATCTACTATATTTTATAGAGTTTCTAATATTTATATAACTACCTTAATATTACAATATTAATTATTAGGTATTTCTTCTTAATAGTACTAAGTTTTATAAGGTGTTTATAAAGTAAGTATAAGTTAGTATATATAATAGTTAGAATCTAAAGAAACTTCTAGTACTTAAGGATTTTCTTCAGTAATATAACTATAATATAGATAAAGTCTATACTAGCTACTATAGTATAGATCTCTAAAGTAAGTATATTTTAGTAATCTTTTTTACTTTTAGTAGATAAGTAGTATATAAGATTATTATAGAGGTTAAACTAGCTATTATTAGTTATAGTTTCTTAGCTTAAGATTATTAAAAGTTTTAGTTAAAATAAGAGGTTAGTATTATTAGTAAAAAGGCTATTAATAAAATATAAAAATATACTTTAGAGAGGTTAAGTAGTATAAAGTTAAGACCTTAATTAAGATACTCTATTTACCACTTAAGCTGTTTATTAAGTATAGTAGTATTATTACTTAAGGATTATTATTTTTATACTATACGTGAGAGGTTAAATAAAGCCTCTAGTTAGTATATAGAAGTAAGGTATATACTATATATATACTATTTAATATATATTTTCTTGAGTGCTTTAGGTGTAGTATCTATATTAATAAGAGTTAGTTTTTACTTTTAGTATTTTTAGTGTAAATAGAGATAATTACTATAGAGTAATAAGATACTTCTATTAAATATAAGGAGTATAGTTTCTAAAAGTATAATTTTAGGCTTTATCTTAAATAAAGCTTTTTTAAGCTCTTTATCTTCTTAGTGAGAGAATATTATATTAGAGAGGCTAAGAATGTCGTTAGTCTATATACTAATAAAGCTAAAGGTGTTATTTTGAGTATATAAGATAAGGAGGTATAAGTTACATATTAAAGTCTCTATTTATAACCTCTTCTTATAATATATCAAGTAAATTACCTACTAGTAGGTTCCAGCTTTAGTGAGACTATAAAGTAGCTTAATAATAATTATTATAGAGTTTGGAGGATACTACCTTTTAAGGTATAAAGGTAGTTTAATTATAATTTACTTTATAAACTTTATTTTAGCTTAAATATAAACTTAAGTAATATTATAAAGCTATATTATTATATTTTTATATTTTTATATTTAAGGGGAGTTAAAAATATAGTTAAAATTAACTATTAGCTACTATATTAGATTATTAGTAATTATATTAAAATCTTAAACTTACTATAGTCTCTAAAGCTCTAGATTATAAGTTTTAACTTTTTATATATCTTGTTAGTATCCTTATTTTTAACCTTATTAATAATATAAGATTTAAAGAGTTTATAATTCTTATAGAGGATAGAGTTATATTAAATAATCTTTATAATATTATTATTAATAATATTCTTAACTTCCTTTTTAATTAACTTTTTAAATAGTAAGCTAGATATTATAATTATATTTTTTATATAGAAGGTAAGTAAGAATGTTAGATCTAACTACTCCTTAGTTATAAAGTATTTAATAAAATAAACGTTTTAGTTAACTTTTAGAGGTAGTAAACTAACTATATATTTGCAGGTTATATAACTTAGAGATATTAGTTTAATCTTAAGTATTTAAGGTTAAGATAGTAGATTATTAATTACTTAAGGAAGGAGGATATTATTATCTTTTAAGATAGAGGTAATATAAGATATTAGCTATATATTTAGAGTTTTAGAAATAGCTATAGATAAAATTAGAGTAGCTATATAAGATTGTAAGTTTTTATTTACTATTAAATTACTTAGAGATCTTTAGTCTAACTGAAGGTTAGTATATAAAACTATAAATACTAGCTTTCGTAAAGTTATAGCTTTAGCTATATTATTATTATTCTCTTATTTATTATTTTTAAAATATTATTTTATAGCTATTAATTGAAACTCTTGAAGGCTATAAAGTAGCTTAAGAATATAAGTTTTACTATAAATAGTAATAAGAGGATATAGTTTTTACTAGCTTCTTTTCTCTTACTATATATATATAAGAGTCTGGAGTAAAAAGATTATTATATGAGAGGTATTAAGGCTGTTATATATTACTAAAGTAGTATTAATAGTATATTTAGTATACTTACAGTAAACCTCCTCTGTAGCTTTATATACAGCTTGAACTTAAGTAATAATATCTAGAGAGGAAGCTAATCCTTCTGTAAAGTATAAGTATATTCTAGAAATAACTAGTATAAGTATAAGGTTATTTAGACTGGTAGTATTATTAATTACTTTATATACTGCCTGAAGGGATATTTCTTAAGTAATAGTAGGAGATTCTATATAGTAAAGTTTATATATATATTATAGGAGTATATAGTAATACTCTATTTTACTGATATTATTAAATATCTTAATAAGTATAATATAAATTATTAATTTTATAGTTTTTACTTCTAATCTGAAGTCTTTAGACTAAAAGGTTATTTCTATATTAGTAGTAATAAAATTAGGAGGATCTTAGTATATATTAATTTAATATACCTTAAGGATCTTTTATATTACTTTTACTAATAGATTAGGTAAAAATTAAGTGGTGTTAAGTATTATAGTAGTATTAATAATATAGAGTATATTATAGTTATTAATATAGATAATATTAATAATAATTTTGAAATTGAAGTTAATATTACTTTGAATAGTAAAATAAAATTGCGAGGGAACTATACTATATATTTAGTAGTAGTAGTAGTACTGTCTTTTGAGAGTCTTGATATTATACTATTTAACTAGGTGTTTTATTTTAGTAAGGATATTATAGAAGTATATTATAGCTGAGTGTCTGAAGTGGTAGTAGAGTTTCTATATTTCTATCTCTATAAGATATATCGAGGTAATTATTCTCTCTATATTCAGGAGTATTTATAGATATCTCTATTTTTAAATAATAGGTATAATTTTTTTGCTTTAGTAGAGTTTATTATAGATATTATTAAATATTATACTAAGGTAATTTATATCTATAAGATAGAGGAGGAAGAGTATTTTATAAGAAACTATATAAAATATAATAATACTAAGTAGTATAAATATATCCACTATTCTAAATATTATAATAGGGGTAGCTTCTCTAAAGTATATTATAATTAGTGTATCTTAAAAAATATAAGAATAATAGAGGGGATAACTAACTACTTTAATATAGTAAATTAAGAGTACTTAATAGTTAAGAAACTAGTAGTATTTAAGTTAGATAGAATATCTTAAAATATAATATTTAAATAGTAGCTTTTAAGTGTGAAGATGTATATAGAGATAGTAGTATTATCTGTAAGTTTACTATTAGTAGTGATATTTTTAGTGAGAGTATAGACTATTATCTAATTTTGGAGAATTCTAATAATTTTATCTCTATTAAGGATAATAAGTTTCTTACTATAAAATAATATGAAAAATATCTCTAGGGTAGATTCTATAGAGAAACTTTTCTTAAAGTTAATATCTATTTAGTATTATATAATAATATCTTTATTAGTATTAATTTCTAGTAGAGCTTTAAGGTTATTATTATTAAGATTATTAATATTTTTCTAGTTTATAAGGAAAGTTTAGTATACTACTATAAAGTATATTTTAGGGTTAGTAGTTAACTTATATTTATTAAATAAGATATATTTCTTCTTAAGAATATACTTTATAGACTAATAACTAGACTTACTATATATATAATATTTTTAATTAGTGTAGTTATATATAAATATTAGAGGTAAGTAATAACTACCTAGAGTGTGAAGTTATATATATATAGAGATATAACTATAATCTTAAGGGTTATCTTAAGGTAAGTTATATATATAGTTAGTTTAAAATTAGTTTCTAGCTACTCTCTAGTAGTTATCTCTATTATTTTATAAGTATTATATTTTTTAGATTAATAAGATATTATTTATGGAGGATTATAACTAGTTATAGAGATTCTAAATAATTACTATAAGGCTGAAGAAAGCTAACTAATATTCTAATATATTATAATATATACTTATAAGCTAGAGGTAGAAGATATTATCTATTTAGATTAAGATAAAGAAAGTTTTTTAGATATATATAAATTTTAAGATTAGGATCTTAAGAGTTTTCTTTTTACTTTTATTAGGATTCTTAGTAATAATATTTTAAAAATAGTATTTTACTAATTAGGGAGAAAGACTTATTAATTCCTATTATTCTTAAAGTAATTCTTAACTTTTTAAATTATTTTACTAAATATGAAGTTAATAATTAAGTTACTTAAATAGTTAAAATAAAACTTAAGAATATCATTTTTAAGTATAATTAAAAAAAACTTTACTTATATACATTATAGAATACTAAATTTAAAATAGTAATTATAAAAAAATATAGATTTTTAACTTAAGGATATTATAGAAGTTTCTACTATATTTTATATTTTTATTATATAATTTCGTAAGATCTATAATATATTTAGTAGATATATTATTAAAAGAGATAATAGTAGTAATATATAAGGAGTATTCTTAATACTTGAGTTAGTTTTAGCTAGAGTCTTAATGGTCCTCTTAATATTAAAGAGGTTTTAAGATAGTTGAATAGGAGGCTAGTAAGATTGATATTTATACTGGAAGTCTCTTATCTGAAGCTATATATATATAGACTAATTAGTTTAATAGTAAGTATCTCTCTTTAACTACTTATAGTGAGAGTATTATTAGTATAATATTTTTAATTTTTAGTTAGATATTATAGATAGATAGTATAAAGTCTGAATTCTCTATTAGGAGATTATTAATCTACTTAGGATACTTCTTAAGGTTATTCTTAAGAGTAGTATAATAATTTAGGATATTATTAATTTTAGTAAGAGTCTATAAAGTAAACTCCTCTTACTAAGTTAGCTAATATAGAACTATAAAGATTTAATTACTATTCTTATTAACCTTAATACTATATACTATAAGGTAGTTTCTAAAATAGTAAGCTATAGGGATACTAACTAGTTACTAAGTTACTATAAGTTATTTTTAAAATTATCTTTAAATATCTAAAAAAAACTCTAAGCTATAGAGTCTTAACTAAATATAGAGGGTAACTTAGTATACTAAATAAGTTAATATTTTTTAGAAATTCTCTTTTATAATAATTTTATAGTTAATATTAAGAATTTAGCTGAAAAATATTAAGTTAAGATATTAGTAGAATTTTATAAGTATAGAGATACCTAAAAATACTATTATTATAAGTATAGAGATACTTAAGGTAGGCGTCTCACCTATAGGGGTTAATTTAGACGTTATTATAAAAGTAAGAGAAGTATAGAGTAAGGGAAGATTATTAATTTAGCTGGATTTATAAAGAGAGAGATAGAGGAAGAGTTTTTAAGAGGCTATATAGATCTCTTAAGATATTAAGACTAGAGATACTATAAATCTCTAATATTAAAAAGTCTAGTAATAACTTAAGGAGGATTATTATATTTACTAAATATATTTCTATAAGTAATAATATAATAATAGTTATTAGCTTCTTAATAGTTATTATTAGGAAGTTACTTTATTTTAAAACTAAATTAAATATAGTTATTAGTATCTTAATAATAGTAATCTATAAAAGGTTAATATATAGTTTAGAGGCTTCTAGTGAGATCCTAGAGTGGGGAGAGTTTGAGGTATCTAAGTAATAAATCTCACGATCTTTTACCTTATATAAACCTCAGACGTAGGATTTTATAATTACTTCTTCTAGTATAATAAACCTTACTAATCTGTAGTATAGTAGTATAACGGTTAGGTTAATTACTAATTAGTATTAGTTTAATCGTTAGGGTAATTATATACTATATATAATCTTATAGTATAGGTGTAAACTAGGGTTCTGGTTTTCAGGTAGTGTTATTTCTATATTATATAGTGTATAGCGTTACGTAAGGCTCTAGATCTACAGTATAGTAATTACTTACTAATTACCATGCTATTTAGCTACAGCTGGCGCTAGGTGCTAGGTATCCGTGGCTAGTAGGCTATAGAGGGCATGCTGCTACGTACGTAGTAGTGCATACAGTTACTGTATACCCTACAGTATAGTGTAACCGACAGTAACAGCCAGAAAGCTTCCAGCCTGTCCCCTTAAGGTAAGGTAATATAAGGTTAATACTATTAATAAGAAGACTATAAGTGGTAATATAGCCTTTAAGTTACTATTTATAGATATCATTATTACTGTAAGTTGCAGGAATAGCAGGAGTGAAGATATTAGATTTAGTATATTTAAGGATATTATACTTATTAAAAAGAGCCTTAATTATAAGCTTCTAGTAGCAGTAGTTAGCCTTACTCTAGAGGATAGGAAGCTGGCGATAACTAGTAGCTATAGTAACTAGGGGAAGGAAGGAAGAAAGGAAAATAATATAGAGGATATAGTTAAATAAAGTATAGAGGGTACTAATAAAAAATAATTAATTATATAGAGGGTATAAACGATAATTAATAAATATAGAGGGTGTGAAGTATAGAGAGCACTAAAAAAGAATAATTAATTAATATGGAGAGTATAAACAATAAGATTGATAAGATATAGAGAATGTAAAATATGGAGGGCGTAAAAGGGTTGTTTTTGGTAAAAGAATATACATAATACGGAGGGTGTAGGTGGCGGGGTTAAAGTGTGGTTTCTTATACTTCAGAGGGGAGGTATAAGAAAACTAATGAAAATTCGTAATATATCGAAAAAATGTTATTATTAATAAACATAGGGTAAAGAAGGGTTGGGAATAGCTTCAAGAGGTAAAAAGGGCCCCCTAGAGAGCCCCTAGGCTTATAACCTATGGGTGTAACTAATTTGTAGTATTTATAGTCCTCTATTATAGTGATGTCTATCGTAAGAGTCGCTGGCTAGAGGCTAGAGATACGAGGAGAGCCTAAGAGGCTTAGGGTTACGTAACTTACCTCCTTAATTGTTAATATATAATAATATTATCATAATTACCCCACTTTTAAGCTAAAGCTTATTAATTACTTTACTTTTAAATTAAGATCTATATACTAATCTAACTTATCTAATTAGTCTAATTAGTAATTAGATGAAGATAATATTATTAATAAGAGGGAATTAAGGAAAGAGAAGAAAAAGTAATAGTCTCCTACCTCTCTAAATTAATAGAGGGGAATTTAAATTCTATAAATATTATATATAAGGTAGTTATAACCCTCCTTAATGATAAAGTAACTTTTATATTATAATATTTTTAATAAGAATAATGTAATATTAGTTTAACTATAACCTTATAATATATTATAAATATAGTTATAATAGTTGTATTTTTAATAGGTTTAACTATAGCTTTATTACTTATAATAAATAACGTTAGTTATACTACTAATTATTATAAAATAAGTAGTTATAGTAGGTTAGTACTATTTATTTTAGAGGCTAGGCTGCCTAAAATAGTCTATAATAGCTAAAATATAGTTTTTATTTAAATAAATAAAGATGTGGAGGGAAGAAAGCTCCCGCGTAACTACTGTTTATAGATTTTTTATAGTGATAGGATAGCTAATTATATAGCTATACGTGCGTATATAACTACTAGAACCACTAGGGTTAATATATAATAGTAAAACTTTATTACTTTATTTTTTTATTTTAATTATTACTTTTATTTTTATTTATCTTTATTCATTAAATAAGTCAAATTAGTTAATTACTAATCAGGTTAAATTTAACTAAAACTAAACTAGTTTATTATTAGTCTAATTTTAGTATAGATTAGTTACCTTTTTTAGTAACTTAAGTCTAACTAATCTAGTCTAACTAGAATTATAACTAATAACCAGAGTATTACGAAATAATATCTAATATATTACAAATATATTATATATTATATATTATATATTATATATTATATGTTATATATTATATATTATATATTATAAATATAAATATATTATATATACTTATAATATACTACAAATTTTGTCTAATATATGTATTTGTATCTGTAATATAATAGACTTATAATTTTAATATTTGTATTATAATATAAATATATATGATTATACTTAGATTATTTATAATATATTATATTTTAACAAAGTTAATATATTGAAATTCAAAATTATTTTTATTAAATTACTATTTTAAGCTCTTATATAATAACTTTAATATATATTTATATATAGTATCTTTTTAATCTTTTAGTATTATGGTTTTATATACGTAAATTAAAATATATTAGGTATTATATTACAAGTAATACAAATACAAATACATATACTTATATTTATAATATATGAGGTTTTGAAATATTACAAATACAAATACATGTATTAGCTATTACATATAATATATTATAAATACATATATTTATATTTATCCTAGATGTATTTGTATTATTGTAATGCTTTCCTAATGACTAGCTGACTTTTTTCCTAACTCCGGGTGTGGCTAATCTTAGGCACCTACAGAGAGTGGGTTTGCATAAGTATTTCGCTGGGCGATTCAGAGGTTACAAATTGCGTAAGGATTGCTACTAAAATGCAGCCTCTCTCCTATAGTGGTGGGTTAAAAGTTGATACCTGGCATTTTGACGGAGGCATTTTGGTAATATGCCGCTTTGCAAACAAAAAACGTCTGTGCGTTCCGAAATTTAGCCAGCAGTTATAATAATACTACCAAGTTTCTTTAATATAAAAATATTAATTAAAATCCAGCGAAAAATCGGAAAGATATTAGAGAAAGATAGTTAGTTTATACGGTAGTATAGTAATAGAGTTCTAGTTAGAAAGAAGGCTTACTTAGGGTTAGAGCTTAGAGTTAGTAATAGTATATATAAAAAAAAGACTGTTAAGAGGGTCCGTCAATTTACCAAAATGCCTCCGTTAAAATACTAGGTATCTTAAAAGTCGAACCTGGTTATCCTGTGGCCAGAATTTAGCTACAACTACGCCCTTACCTCTATACACCCATATCATGTAGGTAAGTATATAAGCAATCTAGCTTCCTAAATCCAACTTCTCTATAATAAAAGCTCTACATAATATTAGCTTAAATCTAGTGTAATACTATATAACTAAAACTGCTATATTATAGGTTATTAGCCTCTCAGTTAGAATTAACCAAAAAAAACATCTGTGTTATCAGATTCTTTATATATTAATTACTTATGGTTTTATAGCTGGCTTTCTATTTTTATCTGTAAAAGGTATATGCGGTTATAGCCTGTGCGTCCCTTCCTTTATACACTCTCCTGTAGCCTTCTTTGCTAAAAACTGGCTACAGGATAACTAGGTTCTAAAAGTCTAATTCCATCTATACAGTATATTATATTAAACAACTTAACCTAAACTAGCAATTTGAGGATAAATACTAGAGTAATACTAAACCTAATTTACTAAAGTATATATTATTATAAAGGCTATATATAAGAATTTTAATAGATATAATAATTCTTTAAATATATAGTTAATAAACTTTCTAATAATAGAAGTAAGTTAATTATATATTATAGTAGATTTTAGTATATAGATATAATACTATTAGTATTCTTAGTAGTAGTATAATAGCTATAAAGCTATTAGGGCTCTATAGTATACTAACTATATAATATAGCTTAGTAGTGAAAACTACTGCTATTAGTAATAACTAGCTACTAGTTATTACCAGCTGCCAGGTAATTAGTAACTAATTACCTAGGGTATCTAGATTATACTTATATATAGCCTATAGGCTATATACTATAAATATTAATATCTTTAACCATATTAGTATACTATATATAATAATATATATAATATACCTTCCCCTAGTGAAACTAATACTAATATTTTAGATATAGTAAGAAAAGCTATATATATAGAAGCTATATAGTATAAAAATATAAAAACGCTAATATAAAGATTAAAAAAACTATAGCTATTTTAGATTATATTAAGAATAACTAGGGGAATAGTATTTCCCCACCTAATAACAGGAAGAATTTAGAAAAAAAGTAACTTCAGAGTGAAGTTAAATTCTGAAGCTAATAAAAGCGGAAGTAATAGAATAAGAAAAAAAACAGAAAAAGAAATAAATAACTAATTAGTAGTTAGCTACTATTTAGGCTAAAATGAATAGAAGTTACTTTATTAATATACTTATTAATATAGGCTATAATATTTACGCTATTATTAATATCTTCCTTATAAAGAAACTTTACCTCCCACTAGTTAATAAGTTAAAGAGATAAATAAGGAAATATATTATTAGGCTGTTACCTAGTTATATCCAGAGGGTGGCTATTCTAACTCTAGAAGTTAGTAGCTATATACAGAAAATCTCTATATATATTATAGGGAGCTTCTAGCTACTTCTATATTTTAGGTAGCTATAGATAAAGAATAATTATATTATCTATAATATTAAAGCCTAATATATAACCTATAGAAAGAGTAATATAATAACCTACCTATAGTATTAGAATAAGCTAATATAACTTAAGAAAATTTAATTAGCCTACCTACTTAATATTAATTTATTTATATTTCTTTATTTATATACTATATAATATACTAGTAATATACTAAGCCTCTACTATACTATATTTATTAGTTTTATAAATATTAAGAAAATATTAATTTTAAAGATTAAGGTAGATCTAAGGAATTATATTTCCGTAAGTATTTTAAAGAAATTCACAAATCTTTTCTATCTAAATTTAGTATATTAGCTACCCCCCAGCTAACTAAAGATAAATTTATATTCTACTAATTTCTAATAATAAGAAATAGAAACCAGACGTTTTATAGAAATTCCTCTATAATATATTATAGAAGAAACTTCTACTATTTAAAAAGATTCTGAAGAATTTACTTAATAAGGAGTTTATTAAAGTAAGTAACTTCTCTACTAATATCTTAATTCTCTTTATAAGAAAACCAGATAGAGAAATATACTTCTATATAAATTATAGAATTCTTAATATAATTATAATAAAAAACTATTACCTCCTTCTTCTTATATTAGAGACCCTCTAGAGGGTTACTATAACTTATTAATATATTAAACTTAATCTTACTACTATATTCTACAAAATTAAAATTAATAAAGTAAATTAAAAGAAAATAACTTTTTAGATATATTATAGCTTCTTTAAACAGATAGTATACCTCTTTGGATTTACTAATACCTCTATTATATTTTAATAATATATTAATAACTATCTAGAATAGTTTCTAGAATATTTTATTATAATATATATTAATAATATTCTTATTTATGTTAGTAGCCTATAAAAGAAATATAAAGAGAAAGTCTATTAAATACTTAGCTACCTTACTAATATAAACTTAAAGTTAAATTTCAAAAAATCTAAACTCTCTATTATTATAATTAAGTATATTAGATTTATTATATTAGTTAGAAAAGATTTCTCTTATAATCTAGAAAAGTTAGAAGCTATTACCAACTAACTTCCCCCCAACTTACTAAAAGATATCTATAGTTTTTATAAGTTTATAAACTACTATAAGGTTTTTATATTATAGTATAATATTATTATAGAGTTTCTAAACTATCTAATCCAGAAGCTTATTTCCTTCTATTAAGAATTAAAATAGTAAGATATTTTCCTTATACTGAAATATTTTTTTACTACTAAACTAATACTGTAAATATTTAACCCTAATATTCTAATAATAGTAGAGACTAACTATTTTAGATTTACCTCAGAAGATATATTAATATAGAATAATAAAATTAAAGTAAGATATTTAGTAGCTTTTTACTTCTAATATTTAACCTTTATAGAGTTTAACTATCTAATTTATAATAAGAAACTTCTTATAATATTAGCTTATTTATAAGTATAGAGGGTAAAGCTATAAAATACCAGAAAGTTTAAAATTCTTACTAGCTATAAGGATCTTAAGTATTTTATAAAAAAGTAATAACTTATAGAAAAGTAAAGTTAATAGGTGGAGAAACTATCTTAATATAATTTTTACCTTCAATACTAACTGGGTATTTAAGTAGTAGCCTCTAATATTCTCTATAGAGGAAAATAGAATACTTCTAAGAAATACAATAGTAAGAGATAATAGAAATAAATAATATAGATTATTCTAAATACTACTATTTCTGTAAGATTCTAGGTAGAATATTTAAATATTACTAATATTCAGGATTTTAAGGAGCAATTAAATTTATAAGAGATATAAAACTATATTACTGAACGAAACTTCTCATATTAATAGATCTTTATAGTAATTCAGTAGGAAAAATATAACTTTCCTTCTAACTTCTATATTAAAATTCAGATTACTAAATATACTATTAATATACTGGGGTAGCTTAGTTTTAGAGAGAGACTTTAGATACTAGATAGTAAGAATAGTAATAATCCCCTTAATAAGCTTAGAATTAAATTAATATAGAAGTTATATAACTTCTCCCCTGTAGGCTACCTGGGGTAGAATAAGATACTGAAGATTATAAGTTATTAGTTTTTCTAGTTTAGATAGTTATAGAGTATCTGCCAGTTTATATATCACTGTAATATATATATAGGTATTTATATTCTATTACTAACTTACTTTCTATAAAAGAATAAGGTAGCTATTATCTCTAGATTATTATAAATTAATTAGATAAGGTCTCTATATTAGAGAAAATAGATATAATAGAGGCGGAAATATATACCTAGAGGTTTCTTAGTTACTACTATAGATTTTATAGAATACTATATTTTATTATAAGTAATAGAGAATCTAATTAGGTAAGTTACTTCTGGAAGAAATTCTGCGGACTAATAAATATTATATACTTATTAAGTATTAGTTACTATCTATAAACTAATAGAATTATAAAATAGTACAACTAGAAAATTTAAATAGTTTTAAGGATATTTATATATGTTTCAGAATAACTAAAGTAACCTACTACCTATTATATAGTTAACTTTTTATAACTAGCAGTATAGTTTAATAGAAACTATATCTTTCTTTATAAATTATAGATATTATATTAATTTTCTTTTAGATACTAAGAAGTATATAAAGTTACCTAGTAGTAGTAAGGTTATGACCTAGTAGTTAATTAAGAGAATATATTTAGTAATAATATATATTTATATAAAGATAGCTGCTACTTAGTAGAAATTAAAAACTTAGGTAAATAAAATTTAATTTCCCGCAAATTAATATTAGGTTAGTAATACGATATAGTTAAATATATCTAATTATAAGTTACTAAAGCTAAACTAAAAGCTAACCTAATTATATTATGAGTATATAGTAGTAAAGATTTTCTTACTATATATTATAAAGCTAAATATACTAAAGTTTATTTATTTATAGTCATATATAAATTTACTTTAGAGGATTACTGCTAATTTACTATTTAGGTAAATTATAGTTAATAGCTAGCTGCTACTGCTAGTAAATAATAATAGGAAGGCTAAATAGTTAGTTAACAGTATTCTTACTATAAGAATGTGAGAACACAGTGGAGGCCCCTGGTAGGAGCCTTTTTGCACCATACGGAGGGTTTGTGAGGAAGCAAAATAGCTTGTATTCTTATGGCTGAAATACGAGATATGCGGGGTATTTAAACCCTTGAAACATGGCCTTTGGGCTATGGCCTGTGGCCCAGTTACATAGCCTACATAGCTATACGTTTTATTATAAAGAATATACTGGGTGGGGAGAGAATATTAATAGAAGATTCTTATTAAATAGAAAGAATATATAAACTTAATATGGAAGCTAGTTAATATTATTATAGATATAGTAGCGCTGGAATAATATAAGGAAAGATATAAGCTTATTATAGAAAGTAATAGTAATTTAGTATATAACTTCCAGCTGAATAGTAACTGGGGAGAAGGAAAGTAATACTACAGACTATATCTATATATCCAGCTAGGGTTATATTTAGGTATCTGAAGCTAATCTCCTTACTTAGGTAGGATTCTGGTGGATTTTATATAGCATTATATATATAGATGTTTCTATATATTTATAAAAGTTTTCCTTTTACTTCTTAGTTTTAAATAAATAGTATTTTACGTTACCTTCTAGTTAAATAAGCTTAGATCCAGCTTTTTATAATAATATTAATTAAAAAGAAAACTCTATAGTTTATATTAACCTTCAAGGTTTCCTAAAATATAAAACTAACGGCAAAATAGATACTTAAGTATAGCAAGGTATACTGTAGATTATTAAAAAGAAAGATTTAAGTTATTATATAACAATTCCTTTAAGTTTACAGAAGAGATTTTATATATATATATATATATACTTTGATATCTGAAGTAATATTATAGAGAATTCTAATTACCTATATATAATAAAAAGAATATACTATTAGGTAGTGAGACTTTATTAAGATATATCTTAATAGTAACGTTAAGAAAGATATCTAAACATAAATATCTCCACTTCTTAATATTTATTTTGCAAACTTAAGATATTTCTATTATATTGAAATTACAAAATATATTATTAATTTAGCTTAAGTTATCTAGTTATAATAAATATCATATAGTTCTAGGCAGAAAGATTAATAATAGGAGTAAAAGCTTAAGGAAATTCTCGTATAAGTAAACTTTAAAATCTTATAATTAAATAAGATTATTTACTATAATATTAAACTAAGGGTATAATTGTCCACGACAATGGGTAATTTTATTACCGTTTAAACCAGTTGTGAGCCAGCATTAGCACGAATGCTGTTGCCGGGTAAATTTTACAGTTAGAACCACATATAGGGTGAAGAGCTTAGGTACCACTATAGGTACAGAGCAAAAGTAACCAAATATTAAACTAAAGATTATAATAGCTACCTATATTAATAATATACTAGTTATTAAACTAAGTAATAATATTACTAGAGTTTTCTTATATATTAAATAAATTATTATAATTTGTAACTTACAAATACCAGATTCCTTCTTAGATATTTACCTAAGTTTTAATAAAAATAAAATAATAATTTTATAGAAAGATTATCTAAAGAAGATATTTAAGGAATTTAGAAAGTTTCTCTATCTAACTGCGACTTTAGTGCAATCTGGAATCTAAAACTTTACTATACTAATAAAAGGTTTAATCAATAAGATATTATAATAGTAATATTACTAAGTATTTAGAAAACTTCAATTTACTATTTAGATGATATAGCCAGATTTATTATTAAGTTATAAATTTTAGGTAAAAGAATTTATATTATTCTAAAGAATTTTATAAGAAGGAAATATTATATTTATTTTAGTATACTAAGATATAAAGTAAATATTACATTAACTATATTATAAAGAAGAATAAAGATAACAATCTCAAACTTTATTATTATATAGATAGTAACTATACTAATTATCAAACTATATTAAAATTAATAACTAAATAGATATTCTTTATAGCTAGAGGGTTAATTTTATAAAACTCTTATTACTTAATAGTTATAGCAGAATTATTTATAGAAGCTAAATATTAAATAGAATATAATATAACTTTAGAGACTATATAAATCCAAAATTTACTTAATAAACTAAAAGAAATAATTACTAAATTTATGTTAATATAGATAGATAATACCAAATTAGTTATTCTTATAAAAGGAGAAAACTTAAATAATCAGGCTAATTATAATAAAGTTTATAACCTTTTTATAAGAGAAGTAATAACTTAAAATAAAGTAGTTTTTAAGAGTATAGAAACTACTGATACTCTTACTAATAATTTTATGAAACTACTAGTAAAACTTCTATTTAATTATATTAAAAGTATTATAGAAATAAAATACTATAAAACTAATAAAAAGCTATAAAATAATACTAAAATAAAGTAAATACTACTTTAGTAAGGAGGAATATTATAGAGAAATACCAGGAATTTCCTATAGAAATTCTGGAAATTTCCTGGAAATTTCCCCAGAAAATCTAATTCTAAAAGTTTCCAGGAAATTACTATAAAACTATAGTAAAATAGATATAATAACTTAAACTTTAGTAATAAATATAGAATAAATAGCTATAAGAATGCAAAATATTGCTATCTAGATTATACTATATAAATATATAAGTAGGAAGCTTACCTTCTATATATAATATTAAATATAATATGCTTGTTATATACCCTACTACTTCGTATTCCTAATTCCTAATGATAGCCTCTATTACAGCAGTATATATAGTTACGGTATACCCTATAGTATAGCGTAACTAATAATTTCTATTAGTAATAATTACTAGTTAGTTAGTTTTAGCTACTGGATAGTTAGTAAATAATTACTCTAAGTATTAAGATATATTTAGTATATAAGCTATAGCTTATATAGTCTAAGTATAAGTTTTATTAACTTAGTATATTATATATAATTTTATATATATTTTATCTCTTATCTATATAACTAATAGTTTAAAGACAATTATTTCTAAACTCAAATTTTTACTTCTATATAAGTTTTTTTATTACTTATCTTTTTAAATTATACTTTATATTTTATCCTTCTATCGTTATTATTAAAAAAGTAAGGGAAGTTTCAAGCTAGCACTTTTTATCCAGGCGGACTCCAGGTAGTAGCAACCTTAAGTAAAGTATGCCCCGTGATTAGAACCTGAAGTCTATAGCACATGAAGGTGCCGAGGCCCACTTTAGCATATCGCGTCCAGGAGTGTTCCTCATACACAGTAGACGCGCGTAGGGAAATTCGTGTCGCACGCATGCGGTGTGCTTACCTTACCTGCTTTATGTCCAGGGGTTACTCGAACGTTTCGCGATGCGCCTGGCCACTTCGAGGCTCATCACATCCGAATCTCTGAATCCTTCATAGTGTCCACGCCCGCAGCGAACCTGCCCGTGCGTCGCCGTTACTCAGGCGTCCATCGTCATCAGCTCGACACTCGCGCCCATTGACCGCGTTTGCGACGAGCCTCGGTCTTATTAAGTCCTGCTATTACACGAGTCGAAAGCCCCAAACAGTCGTCGCGCTTCCGCGGCTGTCCCGTCGATAAGATGGGGAAGCTCATCCGTCTTGAACTTTTCAGTACGTCGTGTTAAGCTAGCCTTGACCCGCGTCGCCTTGCTGACTCTCCCCTTCCAGACTTCAAGTCTTACAAAGGCCACCATGTGCTGCTCTTTGGCGACTCCTACTTCACTTCCATCATAGGTCCCAATGGATCCGGCAAGTCCAACTCGTACGTTCGTCCCAAGACCTTCCGCTTTGTACCTGTAGTCATTGGCAGCCAGCTGACAGAACGCTCGCGGAAGCATGGATGCAATATCCTTCGTACTTGGAATCAAATCATCCCATCTCAGATCGGCCCATCTCAAAGATCTCGTCTATCGCGGTCGCGTTCTCAAAACGTCCAAAATCAACGACGACGGCTCTGCCGAAGCTAACGACCGAACAAATGGACACGCAGACGGAGATGGCGACGACTTGTCACAAAAAGCCTCTCGCAACGACCCTAAGACCGCATGGGTCACGGCCGTATACGAGGACGACGCCGGCGACGTACAGAAATGGAAGCGATCCATCACAAGCCAAGGATCCAGCGAATATCGGATCAATGATCGCGTCGTTACCGCCCAGCAATATAACGAAGCCCTCGAGACCGAGAACATCCTCATCAAAGCCAGAAATTTCCTTGTTTTCCAAGGAGACGTTGAGGCTATCGCAGCGCAGTCTCCGCAGGATCTCACGCGGCTGATTGAACAGATCTCGGGAAGCTTGGATTACAAGGCCGAATATGAGAAATTGCAGGCCGAAGCTGAGCAGGCCGCCGAAAACCAAAGCTTCCAGCTACATCGAAGACGCGGCATCAACTCAGAGATCAAGCAGTATCAGGAGCAAAAGAAGGAGGCCGACAACTTTCAGAGGAAAACAGAGGAGAGAGACGCAGCCATCGTCAAACACGCTCTATGGAAGCTTTACCATTTTCAACGTGGTATGGATGAGTCGACAGACAAAATACATGAGCATCAGCAAGATATGCAGGAGTTCCAACGCAATGTCGAGTCATATAAGCGGAAGCTGGAAGTTGCTCAAAAAGAGCAAACGGCAGCGGCAAAAGAGGTTAATGGTGTCGAGAAGTCTATCAATGCCAAGAAAAGGGCCTTTGACGAGTTGGAGCACCAGTTGATTCCTGTCGATGCGAAGATCGAGGAGAAGACGCGCAACATTGAACAGTGCCGTTCGCGCATCGAACCTGTCCGAAAAGACCGCGACAGGCAGGCTGAGCTCATCAAGGAGGACGAGGGCCGACTCAAAACTCTTGAAAAGGCCCAGCAACACTTTGAGAAGCAGCACTGGGACCGCCTGAAAAAGCAGGGCAAGGAGCTAAGCGACGATGACCGCAAAGAGTACAATAACCTGCGTTCCCAGGTTATTGCCAAATGTGCCTCAAATCAAGCAAAACTCGATAACCTGATCCGACAACAAAAAACGGATGAAGTGACTGTCAATACCCTCAAGGGTAAGGTCGACACCATTATTGCAGCCCTCGAGAAGTTCGAAGGCGAACTGGAGACCACAGGCGAGCGCAAGTCGGCCGTGGAAGACATCATCAAGGCTTTATCCAAGGAGATCGATCAGAAGAAGAAGCAATACCACCAGATGCAGTCCGAGCGTGTTCGCACCAGTCAGAGGCGCACCGAGTTAGAGGAGAAGCTAGAGCAAGTCGCTAAGCAGCTTCGAGAAGCCGACGACGGCCGACGACAGAATGATCGTGAAGCCAGAATGAAGGAAATGGTGAACAACCTGAAGCGACTGTATCCAGGGGTCAAGGGCAGAGTGGGCGATCTCTGCAAGCCCAAACAGAAAAAGTACGATGAGGCCGTCATCATTGCCCTCGGCCGAGATTTCGACTCTGTTGTCGTCGACACCGAGAGGACTGGTCATGATTGCGTCCAGTATCTCAAGGATCAGCGTTTCGCGCCTATGACGTTCATCCCGTTGGATAACATCAAGGTGAACGCTGTCAACTCTTCCATCAAGGGCATCACAGGGGCACGCTTGACCATCGACACGATCGACTTTGATGCGGTCTACGAACGCGCCATGGCCTACGCATGCGGTAGCTCGGTGGTATGTGACAGCGAGAAGATTGCGAAGCTCATATCATATGAGAAGCGCATCCCCGTCAAGACGGTCACGCTCGACGGTTTAGTCATCCACAAGACTGGTATGATGACTGGCGGTCGTGGTCCAGAACAAAAGGGCGGCAAACGGCGCTTTGAGAGTACAGATCTCGAGTCACTCAAGAAGTTGGCCGTCCAAGGGAAGGAGGAAATCGAAAAGCTCCCCAAGTCTGGCCGACGAAGCCCTGCTGAAGAGTCTCTTCAAATGGAGATACACGGCCTTGAGCAGCGCCTTTCAACTACCAAGGGGGAGCTAGTGCATCTGGGGAAGAATTACAAGAGCATCAAGAAGGAGCGCGACCATCAGAGCAGACTATTCGACGAGCTCGGGCCTAAATATGAGCAGAAGACGGCTGAGCTTGAGGCAACCAAACGCACGGTCAAGGAGTTCTCGGACGCGATTGCCAAAGTAGAGGACAATATTTTTGGGAACTTCTGCAACAGGCTAGGCTTGGTCGACATCCGAGCCTATGAATCGGAGCACAGAGACCTACAACGTGAGGCCGACGAAGAGCGGGCTAAATTTGAGGTACAAAAGTCCAAGTATGAGAGCCAACTCAACTGGGCTCGTGACATGTACAGCAATTACGAAAGGAGATTGAAAAAACTGCAAGAGAGTCTGAAGGCCTCGGAGGGTGAGCTTCAGGCTTACCAGCAGGAGAAATCGAACATCGAAGACGCCAGCCACGAGGTATCAGACGAGCTCGACGCCCTCCGCGAGACACTTGAGGAGTATCGCTCGGCACTCGAAGAGAAGAATCAGAAGGTGGCTCATGCCAAGACTGAAGTTCAAAAGCGAAGCAAGGAAATCGACACCAGGCAGAAGGATATCAACGCACTGGAAACGGTAGTGCAGAAGAACAGTGCCGGGAAGTTTGCATTGCTCAGGCGGTGCAAGCTCGACCAGATTCAGATTCCTTTGCAAGAGGGCTCCCTTGACAATCTGCCTAACGAGGACAATCTTCTACGACAGGATGCCGACGCCATGGACGTAGACGACGAGGACGACGACGAAATGATGATTGCAGCTCTTGAGAATCATGGGATCGAGGTTGACTATACCAGCTTGGATGAGGTCTTCAAGGAGGTAAGGGTATCCGTGCAAATCTTGATGTTCGTAATGTCTGACAAGCGATATAGTCAGACGATGCTACCCTTGAAGAAAGACTGCAGGATAAGATCGCCTCGATCGCCTCGGAGCTTGAAAAGCTCAACCCCAACATGAGGGCCATTGAGAGGCTAGAGAGCGTCGAATCGAGGTTGAAGAACACGGAGAAAGAATTTGAGGACTCCAGAGCAGCTCTCAAGGCGGCCCGCGACGCGTTCAATCACGTCAAGGCCCAGCGGTACGAGCTCTTCAACAAGGCTTTTACGCACATTCAGGAGCAAATTTCCAATGTCTATAAGGATCTGACGCGGTCCGAGGCATACCCTCTTGGAGGCCAAGCGTATCTGGACATTGAGGAAGACACGGACACGCCCTACTTGTCTGGTATCAAGTATCACGCGATGCCGCCACTCAAGCGATTCAGAGACATGGAGCATCTTTCAGGAGGAGAAAAGACAATGGCTGCTTTGGCGCTTCTGTTTGCCATTCACAGCTACCAGCCAAGTCCGTTTTTCGTTCTTGATGAGGTCGATGCTGCACTTGACAATGCCAACGTCGACAAGATCAAGAAGTATATCCGCGAGCATGCTGGCCCCGGTATGCAATTTATCGTCATCAGTCTCAAGACCGGGCTCTTCCAAGACAGCGAGAGCCTAGTGGGCGTCTACAGAGATCAAGAGGTGAATAGCTCGAGGACATTGACCTTAGATGTAAGTGCTCTTACGACAGCACAGTCTGCGCTTGCTAATGAGGAGAAACAGCTTCGGAAGTACGCTTGAGTGGGGAGTCAAGCGGGTGGGAGATGAGGGGAGCTAATGCAAGACGTTTGCGACGGCTCGTCAGTTGCCAGCTTCTCCGCCGTGGTAGAGATGGGTGATAGTTAGGGGTTGGTCAAGTACCAGTCCGCGTAGTTGACTTCGGTTGACGTATCAAGGTCGAACTATAGTAGGACAGTACACCGTCCTACAGGGATGCCTGCGTAAGCGACCTGGCTTTTCACGGAAGCAACGAGGTTGAGGAAAGAGGTTAGGCTGTATAGAGAGAGATGCTGATCTCTATATTATATTGATAATAAAATCTTTATACCACTGAATTTTGAGAGAAGCTAATTAATAATTTACTATCTATTGTAACTATTAATAGATGTATAACCTTCTGAAATATAACTTTATTTCTTCTATTTCTACTAATTGCTACAGCTAACTTTAAGTTAATTTAAAGCTAAACCTCTTATATATCAGAAGTAAACCAGTAGCCTCCAGTAGGGCTATAGTTTAGTTATCTGTAGGAGGGATATATAGGCTATAAGAGCTGGAATTTCCAGTAGAGAGATTAGATTTAAATATATTAATAACTATTTTCCTATATTTATTACCTCCTATATACATCTATTACGTAGAATATAGTATACGTCTGATATATTTAAATCTCTATCTTTCCTTAGAAATTCCAATAAGTAAGTTATATAGGGGATATCAGTATAATATATATAGAGATTTCAGATATATAGTATTAATATAGCTACTATAATAGGCTATAGTTTAAAGATTATCAGAAAAACATAAGGCTACCAGAGAGGCTGCGGTATATATATATAGATACCAAAATCTCAGTATATATAAATCAATAAGGCTACTATATAAGAAGTTTATTATGAAAGATAACTAGAGGGGTATTAGTATCACTTAGTAGTTACAGCAATTTCAGTATATATAGTATTAATAAGGCTACTATATAAGAGCCACCACACAAGAGGCTATTATACTAAAATTAAAGCTATTTAAAAAATAAAAGATAACTAGAGAAATATCAGTATATATATATCAAAATAGAGTTTTTAATATAAAAAGTATTAATAAGGGTATTATCTAAGATATTAATAAAGATACTATCCAAGAGATTACTATAAGAAGGCTAGTATAAAAGCCACTTACTAATACTAAGGCTATTGAAAAAATAAGAGATAACTAAAAGGCTACTAGTATATATATAGATATAGAGATTTCAGAGATAAAGTATTAATAAGGCTATTACTATAAGGCTATCGGAGAGGCATCAGTATATATATATATATAAAGATTTCAGTATATATAGTATTAATAAAAACTACTACATACGAGGGCTACTATATAAGAGAGCCCCTATAAGAGGCTACGTTAAGAAACTAGAGTATCAAGCTTATTAAGGGATAATCAGAGGGGTACCAGCGTCAATGCAGCAGTCATGGAGATTTCAAATATATAGTATTTATAAGGCTACTATATAAGAGAAAGCCACCATATAAGAAAGCCACTACACAAAACAGCCATCATATAGAATAACCACCACACAAGAAGGCTACTACATAAGAGGGCCACCATAAGAAACAACCATAGAGGCACCAGCACCAGTATAGCAGTTATGAAGATTTTAGCATAGATAGTATTAATAAGGCTACCACAGACGAGGCCACCCCACTAAAGCTACAAAAAGAAAAAGAGGCTACTAAAGAGGCACCAGCAGCGCTACTATATAAGAAAGCCACTATATAAGAAGGCCACACCAAAAAGAAATTATAAAAGAGGCTACTAAAGAGGCTATAGTATACTAATATATATATAGATAAAGAGATTTCAATATATATAATATTAAAGACGCTACTATATAAAAGAACCACTATATAAGAGGGCCGCTATATAAGAGGCTTACTGTATAAAAAAGCTATTATAATAAATAACTCGAGAGATACCAGCTTCACTATAGTATTTACAGAGGTTTTGAATATATAATATTTATAACGCTATAATATAAGAAAGACAACTAAAGAGGCCACTAAGGCAACTACAACGTAATAATATATATATATATATATATATATATATATATACAGGAATTCCAAGTTATATAGTAATAATAAAGACACCAGGTAAGTAGAGGTTTTCAAATTTTTCGAGAATTTTAAGGCAACCACTTTATAGCAGTCACTTCAAGGCACTTAGGAATATACTTTATATAACTATATAGTTATAATACTAAGCAGAGTATTTCAAAGATATAAATACAGTAAATATAAATATATGTATTTATATTTTCTCTATAATTACAAACGATACAAATACAGGTATTTGTATTTGTATTGTTTAAAAGAAATACATTACAAATATAAATACATGTAATTTATTTGTGTTTTTTTGTACTTAAATACAAATTACAAACTTTATATATTATATAAGATTTAAATTAGTTTTTTATATAGCTAAAATCTAGTATCTTAAAACTAAATACCTTTTACGTATAGCTAATTTATATAATATTATATATATTCTCAAAGTTAGATAATAATAAATATTAGTAGTAATATTCTATATGGAGATTTTAAACCTATATCTACTATAGTAGTAATATATTACTTTATTAAAACTTAGATATTATATTAATACTATATTTTCTCTTATATATTAAGTAGTATAGTGAAAATACTTTTTAATATTATACTAAAATATATAGTTATATTAAAATATATTTACTATATATAGGAAAGGCTAATAGCTTACTTTCTATTATAATCATTAGTGGATATATTACCCCCTGAAGTATAACTTCAGCCTTCCTACCCCCCCACTAACTGCTACAGCTAACCTTAAGTTAATTTAAATCTAAATTCCTTATAGCTATAGTAGCTAGTATATTCACCCTACGTTAACCTTTTTGCAGATAATAAATAACTAATAACTTCTTCTATATTAACCTTACGCCCTTATATCCCTACGTTATCTATATATAATTTAAATATCTTGAGAGATTTAATTACTGCTAACTATAGCTACTTTATTTAAATACTTATTATAATCTTAATATCTGTAACCTTAACGTTCTTACTATACTCTACTTACCCCTAAGACAAAACTTTATATCTTTAATATAAAGATTCTCCACTATTAATATAAGCTAACTTACAAGCTTTATATAAATATAGTGAAACTTAGCTTACTTTTATTAGTAAATAATCTTAATATATTAATTAAGTGTAGCTAATATATAAATAATAATTATATAAATATAGATACTTTTAGTATAGCTAAATAACCTTTAAAACCTCTGTAATTACGTTACTATAATACTACAAGGTATTAAGTAACTAATATTACTATAATATATTAGTATTAGGATATTATTTAATTAATAACCAGTTTCCGAAATAGTTAACTTAATATAGTAGATTATAGAATAACTATATAACTTTCTTTTAAATATCTATAAGCTAACTGTTAATTATAGTATTTAGAATAATTTTAGTAAGGTTTAATTTAATAAACTAATAGTCTTAGTTATAATATTTATAGCTTAATATCTTTTTACCTATTCTATATTTCTCTAGTTACAGATAACTATATAGATTTCAAGGAAATTTCAATTTTATTATAAAGATATAATATAGAAAAGCAATAGATTATAGAATACTTAGCTTTTATAAGCTTTTTATTTTATTCTATCTTCAAGAGGTTTATAAAGATTCTTAAACCTATAACCTTAGTGGTTACTTTCAGCTATATATATTAGGCTTTAGCCTCACTGAGGCTCTCGCTAATTATTACTATAAGGTTTTCCTTCCCTATAAGGTTATATATTATAACCGGAAGTATAATTATCTATAATAATAGGTAATCTAATTACTATTTAAACTAGTAATAAGCTAGTGTTAGCATAAATACTATTACTAGGTATATAATATAGTTAAAATTATATATACGGTGAAAAGCTTAGATACCACTATAGGTATAAAGCAAAAGTAACTAAATATTTACTATATATAATATATTATAGAATATTCTAGTAATTTATAGCATTTTACTACTATTAAAAGTATAATATTCAAGTTTAGTGAAATAATTCAAACTATTGATAAAATATTTATACTTAATAAAAGAAGATTATATATATTAATTTAAAACATAAATATAATTTATATTCAATTACAAAAAATATAAATACAAATACATATATTTATATCTTTATTACAAATATATATATTTTTGAAAAGTATATATACATTACAAATACATATTATATATTTTTGAAACATACAAATACATTACAAATATATATAATATATTTATATTTATATTTTTATTTTATATTTATATTTTATATTTATACTGTATCTTATATTTATTCTTAATACTCTAATACTAAGCAGTTCACCCTAGAGGTATCAGGAATACTGTTATATGTAATTAGGGGGCAAAATCTGGTATATATTATATATAACTAAACGTAGCCACACGCACCACGCAAGGCTCCATTTTAACGAAGTTAAGTGGGGCGAATCCTATAGAGACGCTAATAAATACCTAAGGCTTAAGTAGTATAAACTCTAACACTCAAATATATGATTTCTGATACACACCTCCAGCCTTAAAGGCTGCATCTATAAGCTAGCCCTTCAAATAACACTAATTTAAATACTCTATTTATATCTTATAAGAAACTTCTTTTACAGCCTTATTATCCTTATTAAACCTTCACCCCTATAGTAGGAAGAGTAATATTATTTACAGACTATTTAGATATTCCTTATTATCTAGACTAAGAATATCCCCCTAGTATCTCAGGCGCCTCAGGCGCCTCTAAACTTTTTTTTAACCTTATTATTATTAAATTTAGAGTCTATAAGTTCTTGATAATAGTTAAGAATCTTATTAAGATCTTTAAATATTAGTATAAGTAGCTTCTCTTAAAATTCCTCCTCTTACTATATTTTCAGTTAATTTAACTAGTTTATTATATTAATCTAAGTAATAAAAACGCTAAATTAATAGCTTTAGAGAGACTTTATAAAGCTATTAGCTATAAGGTCTCCTAAGGGTATATACTTAACTTCAAAGTATCCTTACTAAGTTTCTTATTATAACTAGTAGTTATAGATATCTATATATTATAGTTTTATATATAGTTATATTATTTCAGTAGTTATAAAATATATTATTTACTAATTATTATACTAGATTCAAACTACTAAATAAAACTTATATACGTTATCTCTATTAGAAATATTTATTATAAGATCTACTCTTAATATAATAATAAAGTAACTAGCGAAAATAGCCTCTTATACTATTTATAACAGTATTAAAAGCTTTACTTTAGTTATTAAAATAGTAACAATATCTGATTTATTAGTTTACTATACTATAAGACCGCTAAAAAATATATAATATATACCTAAAAGCTTTTTTAATCCTCACTATTATCTATAAAGTTAGTATCTATTATAATAATAAGACTATCCTATAAATTACCAGCCTTATAGCTAAACTTAAAGCAGAAATCTTAAATCTTACTAAAATATAATATGATTTACTTAGTCTCAACTTAATAGTTATCTCTAGAATTCTAATTAAAATAGAATAATTAGCTAGCTATATAAGTAATATCTAATTTTATTATAACTATAATAAAATTAATAAAACTAATATCTTATTAGTAGTATTTAATTTCTATATAGAAAGTTTAGTTAAACTATAAGAGGAATTCTTTAGATCTAAGGGAAATATTAAACTATTTAATATACTATATATACTTTATGAAATACTTAAGAAACTTTTTAATATAAACTACTTAGGAGAGCTATAGCTATTATATTATTTAATCTTAAATAACCTTAATATTAAGAAACTACTATAGACTTTTACTTTCCTCAAAATAATATTTCTTTTAGAAGTCTACTAATAGTATAAACACTTTAGATACTTCTTCTAAGAAGAAAGAAAGTATATAATTATTAATATAGAAGAAGAATATAATATATCCCTTAAGTTAGTAATATAGCTTTCCCACAGTAGATTTAAAACTAAAGTATTTAAGATCTACCTCTAGATAATATTACTAGAGGAGAAGAAATCTTCAAAAACTATAAAATATTTTATTTAAATAGTAGATCTTTCCAAACGTTTAATAACTAAATAGTATCTCTATATAGACCACTTTATTAAGTATAACTTAAGTAAAAATGTTAACTATGTTATACTAAAATAGCTTAAAATTAAAGTAGTTAGTAATTACTATAAAAGTTTAAAAAAATATACTTACTAAAATAACTATATAAATCTTATAGTTATCTTATAGTTATTAGTCTCTATAAATAATAAGCTAAATCTTAATTTTAAGGAGGTATTTATACTTATTAAGTTTATAAATATAAATCTAATAATAACCTAGAACTTTCAAGCTTCTTACGAGAGCTTTACTAACATCACTCTAAGAATATAATTTAATATAACTTCTAAGATAAGTTTTTTCAGCTACTACTATAATTTCAGTATATAGATAAGTAAGTACTACTAAGTAAAATATAAGTAATAATAATAACCTCTACTATAAGATTTCTAGAGTGGGAATCTCTATTTTCCTAAATCTTAAATACTCTCTATTATCTAATTCACCCTATAGTTAAAATTTATCTTTCAGATTTATAATAACCTTTTAGAATTCTCTTAAAATTTAACTTTTAGAAACTTCCTCTAATTAATAACTTATATAATCCTATAGCTATAAGCAGAAGTATCTAGAAGTATCTTAAAATAACTAAAAAATGCTAGCTAAAAAGTAACTTTAAATAAAAACCTCCTAGCTACTTTAGTATAGTATCTTATTTATTCCTTACACTTAACCTTCTCTAGAGACACCTAATCTCCTTACCCCTCTATAGTCTAATCTATATAAATAAGATTATAAAAGAATATAGTAAGTAACTCTAGAGAGGTTAATAATATAAACTTTATAGTTTTATATAAAGCCTTAGAGAGCTTAGAATTAGCTATAGTATAAATATAAGACCTTAAGCTTTTATAATTATCCTCTATATCTTTAATATAGATAATCTTATTAAGCTTTTCACTTAAGCTTAAGTAAGTATCCAAGCTAACTTTATATAACTCTACTATAGCTAATTACTTTTATAACTAATAAGAAACTTTATTAAAATTAGACTTCCTAAAATTATCTTATAGAGAGGCTAAATTACTATCAAAAATATTATCTTATTCAAAAAGATATTATAAGTTATAATAACCTTATTTTACAGAGGATTCTATACCTAAAACTAGTTAGTTAAAATATAGCTAACTAAAAAGCTAATAAAAATATACTTCTTAAAGTAGGTAAAGTAGTTACACTTAAGTTTTATATCTATAGTAAGAATGAAATATTTATAACTATATATATGAAAGTAAACTAAATTTAACCTTATAATATTATTTTCTTAAGTAACTTTATAAAACCTCTAGTATAGTATTTACCAGCCTAAAAAGTTTATTAATATATAATTATAGAGAAATACTACTATTTATAAGATTTTAAGCTAGAAATCGTGAGGTAATTTGCTTCCTTTCCTTATAACCTTTATGTAAGCTTTAATAATAGCTTTAATATACTCAACTCTACTATTTTAGCTTTATATATATAGTATAGATAGCTTAAGGTAAATACCTTAAGCAGTTAGACTAACTTTCAGCCTCTTATACTTAGGGACCTTATTATTACACTTAAAAACCTTAATATTAATATTATACTAACATTTAAGAAGTAAGATAAAGTTATTAAATACTATAGTTATAATAGCTCTAATATAGTCTATAAGATAGAAGTTCTATAAATAGTTAGTAACCCTATCTATAAATATTAAGAAAGAGGTATAATTACTATAGCCTTAGTAATAAAAATGAAAGTTAAATATAATATACTCTCATGAGGTAGTATATAAAACACTCTTACGCTCTATATAGTAAATAATCCACTTTACCTTACTAATACTATAAGCTTTATACACCCCCTAAGTAAGCTAAAGTCTATTATACTTCAAATAACTATTAGTAATATAAACGCTACATATAGCTGAGATAAAGTAGTTTAGAGACTTTCTTCCAGAATATTCTAGCTACTAGTATCAAAACTATTTATTACCTTTCAGGAGTTTTTAAATAGTCTCTATAATATATCTTTAGTAGTAATAGTATCTAGAAGAGAATTTATACTATACTAACTATACTACTAAAATATTTAACTTCTTATAAGATATATAGTATTTAAGAACTTATTAATTATATTAAATATTAATAGCTATAATCTCTAAGTAGTTACTTCTCTATAGTTAAAAGAAATAATTTAGTTTAATATCCTACTAGTAATCTCACTTTTATAACTACTAAAAAGAAATAAAACTTATAGCTAGAGAGATATAGAAAGTAATATTATAGAAGTATAACTTAGCCTCCTTACCTTTTAAAGTTATAATATATATCTTAATATCTTTATAACCCTCAATAAATACTAACTTAATACTATACTAAATATAATCTCCAGAGAGAGCTTCTCAGAAAATGATAAAATACTTAATACCTCAAAGAAAATAAACTAAAATACCTAAATTAAGAGTAAATAAATCTTAGAGAGAATACTACTAAGATCCCTCTATATAGCAAACTTACTATATAGTATTATAGCTACTTCAGCCAGAAAGCTAACTATATAGTTACTATTATCTAAAACCTTAGACTTTCTTCAAAAAGTCTAAATCTAAAACTATTTATTATTTAATTCTCTCCTTAATTATAGTATTAAATACCTAACTCTTATATAATATAGTTAATAAGCGAGTACGCCAGATAAATAAGTATGCCACCCAACTGTATCTATATAACTACTTCAACCTTATACTTAATTACTCTCCCAAGAATAATGTAATTAACAAAAAATAAAGTATAAGTATAGCTAGCTTTATAAGTTATCTAGAGAGACTCTAAACTCAGTATCCAGACTATAGTAAAGATTTACTTAATTAGTTATAATATATTAATATATAGATTGAAAAATATCTTATTATAATATAATTTTATATTTAGTTTACGGAAAATAACCATACTTCAAGAGGAGAAGCTAGTTAAGTATATTCTTAATTTAGATTCCTAATTATTTCCTCTCTCTATTAATAGTATAGGAGATATAGTTGATTAACTATTTACTAACTGTAATATACTTCCTATTAGGAAATACTAAATTTTAAATATTATTAAGTAATAATTATAGCTCTAGATATACTTTTTTTATAAATATAATTATAAGAGGGTCTAATATAAAGATCTAGATATAATAAATATATAGTTCCAGCTTATAGTAAATATAGTTATAAAATATAGTATTATAGATTCTAATATTTATAATTTTAATAAGATTAGTTTTATAATAGGCTAGATTATATCCAGGATAGTTATTATAAATATAGAAAGGTATTTAAATTTAAAAATAATATAGTTTAGTAATTATAAATAGATTATAGTTATTTAGACTATTAGTTTATTAGGTTATAATATTCTACTATATATTATTATTATAAACTAATATTACTTTTCTATTTAGTATATAGAAATAGGTTTTCTATATAACTAAGGTATTATAATATCTGAAAATAGATAGATAATAAATAAAAGAAATTTAGATTAACTTCAGTATTTCAATTAGTATATAAAACTCTATATAAATAGTAGATATTACTTCCTTATTATTAATAATTATAAAAGTTACTATATAACTAACTTTAAGATATATTATAAGGAAAATAATATTATTATATTTTATATACTAGTTTATTTCTCTTATTTACTTTAGCTTTTAGATATTAGGTATTTTAGGTTACTAAAGAAGATATATAGTTAATAAATCAAGGATAAGATATACTAGAGTAATATCTATATTATAAAGGAAGATTTCTTCCCTATATTTTGTAAGGTTTTTATATAAGTTCTTATAGTTAAAAATATCTAGGGAGGTTTTAGAGAGGTTAGGCTTATCTTTCTAAATATAGAAAATATATTATTAAAGTTTAATATTAAGTTATATATTTTAATATCTCTAGGGTTTTTTCTAATAATATCTTCTATATAAACTTCTTAGATACTAAATAACTTAATAGAAGTATCTTTTTAGTCTGAATTTATTAAGAGGAGAATCTCCCACTATTAAAATAGCTTACTTATTTTAATTATTAAAGCTATGGAGTATTTATTAAAAGGAGTATAAAAATTTATATAATAGATTACTTTATTAAGATCTAAGGTCCAGATTTTTTAAGACGAGAATAATTTACTTAATAGATACTAGAAAGTTAAGAAAATATATCTTAAATAAGGAGGAAGTTTCACTATAGCTAAGGTAGAGGATTTTTGATTATAGAGAGAAGTTACAGTTTAAATTAAGGAGGAAATATACTAAAGTAGTAGTTACTAACTGAGGATAGAGATAGGCTAATAGTAATATAGTATCTATAGGAATATTAATTATAATATATAAATATATTAATTTACTAAAGAAATATCTAAAGAGGAGGATCTTAATTAGTTTGAATTTAATTAATCTCTTATATATTATATAGCAGTTAAAAATATAGTAAGGTTATAGTTAAGTGGTATACTTACTTGTCTGGCGTACTCACTTATTAACCACATTATAAGTAATAAGTATATATAATAATAATATAAGAGTAAGTGGTATTTACTATACTTAAGAGAGTATAGAGATTTATCTAAGCTATTAAAATATGTCTTACTACTTTAAGAGTTTAAACTACTATCTATAACCTTCAAAAGAATATTGAATACTTTATAGCTAATTTTACCTTAATAAAGGAATTCAGAAAGCTACTATATAGCCTCTATAATAGCTAAAATAACTTTATTTAGTAGTATTATATCTAATTAACTATAGACTATTAGTATATAATCCTAAGTATATAATTTAATTAGTAAGTAAGCTAGCGAGAGTATAAAGTTATTAATCTAAAAGTCTTCTATTATAAAGGAAGTATAGTTAACTATTTAAACCTTATATATAATATCTTACTACTTCTGAAATCACATTTCAGTTAATATTCTTATAGTAAGGCACTTAATTTTTGGAGACTAAAGTATATTATAATATATAGTAGCTACTTACTAGAGATAAAGGTTATTTATAATACTAAAGTAGTTATAAAAGTTTATTAACTATATAGTAAAATCCTCCTCTAAGTTATAGTATTAATAGTTAAAAATATCACTAATATACTTATAGATCTAAAATAATATATAGGCTTAGTTTAACTACTTATATTCATACTCTCGAATCCTTATATTATAGAAGTTATAGATAGCTATATAAACTTTCAGACTCTTCTCTATAAAGTCTATAATATTCTAAATATAAACTTATTTAGAAGTTTTAAATAGAAGTTAGAATTCCTTAGAGTAAGTTTACTTTATAGAAGTAAACTTATTGAGAGTACTAAAGGAGGTTAAGGTCTCTAGAGTGTTTATTTTAGGCGTCACTATAGGTATTTTACCTTTTTTTACCTTAGGAAAATTATATATAAGGGGCTCTCGAGAGGCTACTAGGTAGAGACTCTTTTAAGTATCCACTTTAAGGTTAAGGTAGTTCTATAGATTATAAACCTTAGCCTCCACCTTAAAGAAGTTATACTAAATAATTTACTAATTAGCTTCCTTAAGTATTAAAATAGAGGTATTTTTAGTAGATATCTTAGTATTTAAGATATGTAAAATTTTTGTAATATATACTTTTAGCCTGGTAGCTCTTCAGTATCGTAAGACTCTTAATTATTATATATAATTAGGAGGTAAAATCTGGTGTATATTATATGTAACTAAACGTAGCTATACATACCACGCAAGGCTCTATTTTTACTAAGTTAAGTGGGGCGAGGCTTATGGAGACGCCACAAATGCCTGAGGCTCAAGCGGTGCAAACTCTAACGCTCGAACGTATTATTTCTAACAAATACCTCCAGTAATATTATAAGTAATAGTAATATTAGAAAGTCTAAGGAGGCTTTACTATATCTATTATAGAGGTAGAGAGAGGCTCTATATAATATATAAAAGTATTACTATATGAAGATAACAACTTAGAGGTTAACTGGAGGCTAATCTATAAATTTAAGTATAGTGTGGATCTTTCAGTTCCCTAAACTAAAGATTTTAATATATAGTTAGAGGGTAGAAAGACTTTAAGGACTTTGAGGCTATAAGAATATAGTTTCTATAGGGGAAAGATAATAGCTAAAAAGAGGCTTTAAAATTATAAATACTATAAATATAAATATTATATCATCTTTAGTATAATAGCTAGGGTAGCTATATAGTAGCTATTACTACTGATAATCTACTGAAAGCTACAGACCCTTAAATCTTTATATTAACTTTAATAGAGGGATACCAGAAGGCTAATAGTAGTGGTAATAGGAATAATAGCAATAGTAACAGTGACAGCAGCAGTTAGTATATAAATAAGAGGCCAGAAGTATATTAATAAGAGGTTAGTAGTATATTGATAGGAGGCTAACAGTATACAAGAGGTTATATTAATAAGAGGCCAGCGGTATATAAGAAGTTATATTAACAAGAGGCCAGTAGCATACGAGAAGTTATGTTAATAAGAGACTATATGGATAAGAAACTATATTAATAAAAAGCTAATAGCATACAAGACATTACACCACTAAGGGGCCACGGTAATAAAAGCGATTTATAAGAGGATATATTAGTAAAAAGTCAGTAGTATATAAGAAACTACATTAAAAGAAAAATAGCAGTTACAACTAAGCTGTAACTTAATAAGAGGCTAGTAGTATATAAGAGGTTAGTAATATATAAAGGATTAGCGGTATATAAGAGGCCAGAAGCATATAGCATAAATTCAAGCTATATACAAAAATCAACGGAGATAACAGCAATAATATATAAGAGGCTATATTAATAAGAAGCTATATTAATAAGAAGCTAGTAGTATATAAGAGGTTTATAGTATATAAGAGACCTTTAAGAAACTCTGTAAATAATACTACTCTTCCTGCTATAGGAATTAAGGTTTAATAAGAATACTGGAAATCTAACTGAAGTATATAAGGTATAGTAGAAAGCTAGTAGGAGGGCTAGAAGATATACTAAAAGAAATTAAGAAACTTCAGAATTAGGAAATAGCTTTATAAGCTTTAAGACTATAAGGATCTAATCTATAAGGAGAAGAAATATATTAGAAGTATATTAGTAGCCTCCAGTAAAGCTATAGCTTAGTTATCTATAAGAGAGATGTTGGTTTCTTTTGGGGAAGGTATATTATAGATGTTGTTACGTATAGTATGCCGATAGGGTTGAAGGTGTTAATATTTATAGTGCGTAGCCTATGGGGCTATATATATAGATCTAGAGGCTATAGGTATAGCGTATGCAGGCTATATGGTCCTACTATTTACCTAATATAGCTGTGGCGTGGTGGGCTATAAGGTAGCCTATAGCGTTTAGCTAGTTGGCTATGCCGGTTAAACTAATACTGGCAACCTTTTATTTATACTATAGCGACGTTAAGGTTTATATATAAAAATACCTCAATATCTATATACTAAATACTCCCTTTTTGAATAGCTTCCTTTTATCTCTGAAAATATTACCTATCTACCCCTCTATATAATTATAGTGGTTATAATAATTACTAGAATCTCTTTATATAAATATTAGAGATTAAAGGAATATAGAATTCTGTTTGAGGGGTTTATTTTTAGTAAAGAAAGCTATTTTTAATTCCTATATAGTTAATATCCTTATAGCGGCTGGAGGTAATATAAAGATGTAAAGCTGTAAAGCTATAAATTTATAAAGCTAAGGTTATAAAGCTAAGGCTGTAAAGCTGTAAGGCTATAAGGTTATAAAGCTATAAAGCTATAAAGCTGTAAAGCTGTAAGGCTATAAAGCTATAAGGCTGTAAGAGTATTTAGGAAGGTCTATAATATTACCTCAAGAGGGTAGTAATATTATATACCGTCTGGTAGTTTCTACTGGAGATTATATAAAGGCTATAGGCTATATTATCTAAAGTGGTTAGTAGTATTACTATATAGCTTTCTAGCAGTCTCTAAGATTATTATTAGAGACTATATAAAAGGATATAGGTTTATAATATTATCTTAAGAGGTTAGTAATATTATATACCCTCTAGCAGTCTCTAATATTATTATTAGAGACTATATAAAGGCTATAAGCTATACTACCTTAAGAGTGGAGATAGTATTACTATAGGCTTTACTTTAAGAATACAGTAAGGCTATATAAGCTTCCGGTAGTCTCTTAAGATTATTACTAAAAATCGTAAGAGAGGGTGTTTATTATATAATCCTGAGGAAGCCGCTAAAAGTAATATAGAGGCTATAGAAAAAGATTATTATAATATAGGATACAACTTTCAGGAAGCTTCTGAAAGTAATATATAGAGGCTATAGGAGAGGGCTTTTATTATATAGCTTTCAGGAAGCTTTAAGAACTATAGGAGAGAATATTTATCTCATATAGCTTTCAGGAAGCTTCTGAGAGTAATACATAGAGGCTGTAGGAGAGGGTGTTTTTGTTAAATAGCCCTCAGGAAGCCTCCGAGAGTAACATGGAGGCTGTAGGAGAGTGTATTTTTGTTAAATAGCCCTCAGGAAGCTTCTGAAAGTAGTATGCAGAGGCTATAGGGGGATAAGGCCTTACCTCAAGAGGTTAGCAATAGCCTTATGTATCTACTAAATACACCTAACGTAAAATACACCTGGGATATTATTATAGATATCTTAAGTATAGGTAGATATCTAGCTACTAGAATCAAGATATATTAATATATTTCCCTAATAAAATATTATCTTACCTTAAGTTAAGTGAGAGATTATATTGGAAATATCTAAATAGATTGGAAGATTAGTAGCTTTACCTCAGGTTAGGCTTAAAAATTTCTATCTTCTGTTTCTATCTAAATAAGAATCTTACTAATTTGTGAATAACCTTAGGGTTTAAAGTATATAGCTTAAGGCTACTATAAGGTACACTACTAATTAATATTAATTTCACTAGGGGAAGGTATATTATATATATTATTATATATAGTATGCTAATAGGGTTAAAGGTGTTAATATTTATAGTACGTAGCCTATAAAGTAACGTATATAGATCTAGAGGCTATAGGTATAGCCTATATAGGCTATATATTAAACTAGTATAGAAAACTAGTAAATAGGTTAAGGGAATTTAACACTCAATAAATTACAGAAGAATAGAGAATTCAGAATAATATCTGAAAACAGTACTAATATTAGTAGAAATAGTAATAAAGATAGGAAGTTCTGATTTCACTAAAAGTAGAAAGCTTCTGGATATATCTATTATAATAGAGTTTATTTTCAGAAATATTAACCTTACGTATAGTAGATTAATAGAAGCTATTAATATATAAGCTACTATATAATCCGTTTATCAAATTTTCTAATATTAAAGTTTAACTAATTTAGAGTATAATTTATATAGGTTATATAATCTAAACTCTAACAATTAATTTACTAGAACAAATAGAAAATATAAGGTTATAAGAGTAAAGTAGAATACTTAACCCTTAATTACCTAATATAGGGTATTTAGAATAAAAAAAGTAATAGCAAAATATTATAACTCTAATATCCCCCCGTAAGATATATAAGATAAATATCTTTTATAGCTTAAAAAGGCAGTAAAAACTCTATAACCTATATAGGAAAAATAGAGAAAATAAAATAGAAAAGTCTGAAAAGCCTAAAACCAAAAAGGGTATAAAGGAAAAAACTTCAAGAAGAAAGAAAAAGAAATATCTGAAAAACCTTAAATCTTATATAGGTAAAAAGGGAAAGATTATTCTTTAGAAAATAGATAATTAGCATTACTTTCTTTATAATAGTGTAGAATATTATTTTTAAACTTATTCTGTAAAATTCTCTCAATAATATTATTAAATTTAACTTAGCCCAAAGGCTTCGTTAAAGAATCAGTAATATTATTATGCGTATTAATATAATAGAGATTTATCTTATTATCTTTGATAAGATCTCTAATGTAATAATAACGAATATTAATATACTTAGCTTTTTTATAGAATTCAGCATTTGCAGTAAGCTTTTTAGCTGATTAATTATTAATAAAGATAATAGGCTTATTAATAGCCTTAAATCCCAAAGACTTATTAATAAAGTTATAGTTATTAAATAAGTAAATAGCTTCTTTAGTAGCATCTACTAAAGCTATATATTTAGCTTTATAAGTAGATAAAGTTACTATTTTCTACTTAGTTGAACTATAGCTAATGATATTATAAACATCCAGGCAAAATATATAAGCTGAAGTGGATTTTCTATTATTAATATCTTTTACCTAATCTGAGTCTGTAAACCTAAATAAATTGAAGATATTAATATTATTATAGTTATAAATTAACTTATGATTAGGGTTCTTTTTTAAGTAACCCTATACTTTATTAAGGGTAATAAAATGTTTTTTAGAAAAATTCGAAGAGAATTATTAGAACTAACGTATTCGAGCGTTAGAGTTTACACCGTTTAAGCCTTAGGCACTTATAGTGTCTCTATAGGCCTCACCCCACTTAAGCTAGTTAAAATGGAGCCTTATGTAGTGTGTGTAGCTATATTTAGTTATATATACTATATACCAGATTTTGCCTCCTAATTATTCATAATAATTAAGAATCTTACGATACTTAAAAGCTACTAAGCTAAAAAGCATATATTATAATAATTTTATATATCTAAAATACTAAGATATTTACTGAAAATATCCCTATATTAATATGTAAGGAAGCTAACTAGTAGATTATCTAATATACCTTCTTTAAGGTAGAGGCTAAGTTTTATAATGTATAGAATTACCTTAACTTTAAATTAAATACTTAAAAAGCTTTCTTTTAGTAGCCTCTTAAAAGTCTCTTATATATAATTTTCCTAAAGTAAAGAAAGGTAAGATACCTACTATAATACCTAAAACTAATATTCTAGAGATTTTAATTACTTTTAGTATTCTTAATAAGTTTACCTTTATAAAGCTAATTTATTCTAAGGAGGTTTAACTTCCGCCTGAGGTTTCTAACTAAATCTATATTTAGAATATTTTAGAGTTTATAGAGAAACGCCTAAACGTTTATATAGCTCTCTATAATTTCTATCATATAAGAATTTAAAAGTATAAGTATAAATAGTTAAACTAAGTCTATATATTATAATAGATTCTTAAGTATATTAATAATATACTTTAATACTAATACTATAGCTTAGAGAAGTATCTTACTATATAGTTAATAAACTTTTATAACTACCTTAGTATTATAGATAACCTCTATTTTTAGTAAATAGATATTATATACTATAATATATAGGAGGGCCTGATAGCTTACTCTCTATTGCGACTATTAGTAGATATATTATCTCCTGAAGTATAACTTCAGCCCTCCTACTCCCCTGCTAACTACTACAGTTAGCCTTAAGTTAATCTAAGCCTGAACCCCTAGCAGCTATAGTAGCTAGTATACTTACTCTATATTAACTTTTTTATAGATAATAAATAACTAATAACTCCTTCTATATTAACCTTACGTCCTCACACTCTCACACTCTCACACCCTCACGGTATATATAATTTAAATATTTTAAGAGATTTAATTACTACTAACTATAGCTACTCTATTTAATTACTTATTATAACCTCTATGTCTATAATCTTAATATTCTTACTATATCCTACTTACTCCTGAGATGAAACTTTATATTCCTAATATAAAGGTTTTCCGCTACTAATATGAAAGTTCTCTACTACTAATATAAACTAACTTACAAACGTTATATAAATATAGTGAGATTCAGCCTACTCTTATTAGCAAATAATCTTAATATATTAATTAAGTATATTAATATATAAACAATATTAGTATAAATATAGATATGTTTAGTATAACTATATAATATTTAAAACCCTAGTAATTATAATATTATAATATTCTAAAGTATTTAGTAACTAATATAATATATTAATATTAGAATACTGTCTAATTAATAACTAATCTCTGAAATTATTAGCTTAGTATAGTAGATTATAGAATAGCTAGATGGCTTTCTTCTAAATATTTAGAATCTATCTATTAGTATTAGTATTTATAATATTACTTAGACTCTTTAGGAGATATTAATATTTCCTATTATAGAGGGTATAAAGAAATATTTAGAATCTACTATTATATTACTTTAGTTATAAATAGCTATATAGATTTAGAGGGAATTCCAGTTCTATTATAAAGAATATAGAAGAATAATAGATTATAGAATACTTAGCTCTCGCAGGCTTTTTATTTTATTCTATCTTCAAGAGGTTTACAAAAGTTCTTAACTCTATAACCTTAGTGGTTACTTTCAGCTATATATATTAAGCTTTAGTTTCACTGAGGCTCTCGCTAATTATAACTATAAGGTCTTCCTCCGCTGTAGGATTGAATATTATAACTGGGAGTATAATTATCTATAATAATAGGTAATTTTATTACTATTTAAACTAATTATAAGCTAGTATTAGTATAAATGCTATTACTAGGTAAATCTTACAGTTAGAACTATATATAGAGTGAAGAGCTCAAGTACTACTATATGTATAGAGTAAAAGTAACTAAGTACTATAATATACTTTAGTTTCCTAAAATTAAGTATCTTACTATAAGGATAGTAACTAAAATATAATTTTAAAAATAGTGAAATACTATATATAAAACTTAAATAGTTAGCTACACTTTCTTAGTTATAAGGATACTTTAGATTAATAATCGTTTACTTTTACTAACTTACTTACTAATTAAATTATATACCTAAAGCTATATATCTATAGTTTATAGTTAATTAAATATAATACTACTAAATAAAGTTATTTTAGCTTTTATGAAGACTATATAATAACTTCCTAAAGCTTTCTATAAAGGTATAATTAACTATAAAGTATTTAATACTATCTTAGAGGCTATAGATAGTAGCTTAAATTCTCAAAATAGTAAGAAATATTTCAATAGCTTAAATAAACCTCTATACTTCCTTAAATATAGTAAAAACTACTTACTCTTATATTATTATTATATATACGCATTACTTATATATAAAAGTTAGATATTTAATATTATAATTAAGAAGAGAATTAAATAATAAATAACTTTGGATTTAGATCTTTTAAAGAGGGTTTAGAACCTTAGATAATAGTAATTATATAATTAGAATTTTAGCTAAAGTAGCTATAATATTATATAGTAAGCTTACTATATAGAGAAACCTTAGTAGTATTTTCTCTAAAACTTATTTATTCTTAATTTAGGTATTTTAGTTTATATTTTTTGAAGATATTAAATACTTTATAATTCTCTGAGAAGCTTCCTCTGGAAATTATATTTAGTATAGTAATAAGTTAGTATTTATTAAAAGCTATAGAAAAACTAAAATTAATATTATAACCTAAGAAAGTAAGGAAGTTAAGCTATATCTCTTTAATATTACTTTCTATATTTTTCTAGCTATAAATCTTATCTTCTTTTAGTAGTTATAAAAGTAAGGTTACTAATAGAATATTAAGCTAAATTACCTCTCTTAACTACAGAGAAGTAACTACCTAGAGATTATAGCTATTAATATTTAATATAGCTAATAAGTTCTTAAATATTATATATTTTATAGAAAGTTAAATATTTTAGTAGTATAGTTAGTATAATACAAACGTTCTTCTAGATATTATTACTATTAGAGATATATTATAGAAACTATTTTAAAACCTCTAAAAGAAAATAAATAGCTTTACTATTAGGAGTTAGAATATTCTGGAAAAAAGCTTCTTAATAATTCTATCTTAGCTATATATAGCATTTATATTACTAATAGTTACTTAAAATATAATAAGTATCAGCCTACTTAGAGAATATATAAAGCTTATGGTATTAGTAAGGTAAAATAGATTATTTACTATGTAAAGTATAAGAATACTTTATATCCTATCTCTGGAGAGTATATTATATTTAATCTTTATCCTTATTACTAGGGTTATAGTAGCTATATTTCTTTTTTAATATTTATAAATAGAATTACTAACTACTTATAGAACTTTTATTTTATAGATTATGTTAAAGTTATTATAACTATAGTATTTAATAACTTTATCTTTCTTCTTAAGCGTTAGTATAATATTAATATTAAGATCTTTAAATATAACAATAAGATTTCTAGATATAAGAAACTAAAAGCTATCTTAATTACTTAAGGTATTTACCTTAGGTTATTTATACTATATATAAAGCTAAAATAGTAGTATAAAGTATATTAAAGCTATTATTAAAACTTATATAAGAGCTATAAGGTAAGGAAGTAAACTACCTTATAATCTTTAGTCTGAAACCTTATAAATAGTAGTATTTCTTTATAACTATATACTAATAAACTTTTTAGGCTAGTAAATACTATATCAGAGATTTTAGAAAGTTACTTAAAAAGATAATATTATAGGGCTAAACTTAACTTACCTTTATATATATAGCTATAAGTATTTTATTTTTACTATAGATATAAAACTTAAGTATAACTATCTTACTTACCTTAAGGAATATACTTTCGTTAGTTTTTTAGTTAGCTATATCTTAACTAACTAGTTTTAAGTGTAGAATCTTTTAGAAAATAAGGTTATTATAACTTATAATATCTCTTTTAATAAAATAATATTTGTAAATAGAAATTTAGTTTCTTTATAAGATAATTTAAAGAAGTTTAACTTTAATAAGATTTCTTATTAGTTATAAAAGTAATTAGGTATAGTAAAGTTATATAAACCTAACTTAGATACTTACTTATATCGAAGTGAAAAGCTTAATAAGGTAATTCATACTAAAGATATATAAGGTAGCTATAAGAACTTAAGGTTTTATATTTATACTATAGCTAAACTTAAGCTTTCTCAAACTTTATATAAAACTGTAAAGTTTATATTATTAATTTCTCTGAAGTTACTTACTATATGCTTCTATAAACTTATTTATATAAATAAACCTATAGGAGGATAAGGAAATTAAATACCTCTAGAGAGAGTTAAGTATAAGGAATAAATAAAATACTATACTAAAGTAGCTGGAAGATCTTTATTTAAAGCTATCTTTTTAGCTTATATCCTTTAGTTATTTTAAGATACTTCTAGATACTTCCACCTGTAGCTATAGAGTTATATATATTATTAGCTGGAGGAAAATTCTAAAATAGGATTCTAAAAGATTATTATAAATCTGAAAAATAAGTTTCAGCTATAGGCTAAATTAGATATTAAAGAATACTTAAAGTATAGGAAAATAGACATTTTCACTCTAGAAGTTATATAGTAAAAGCTACTACTATTATTTATATTTTACTTAATAATATTTACTTATTTATATATTAAAACTATAGTAGCAGCTAAAAAAGCTTATTTTAGAAGTTTTATTAAATTATATTTCTAGAGTGAAATTAGTAAAACTTTTATAAGAAACTTAAAAGTTCTAAATTACTACTGAACTTATATTTATAGACTTAATAAATATAGATACCTTCTTAAAATTAAGATTTAATATATTATCTATAGAAACTAATAGCTATAAGATAACTATAAGATTTATATAGTTACTTTAGTAAGTATATTCTTTTAAATTCTTATAGTAATTACTAATTACTTTAATTTTAAGCTACTTTAGTATAATATAATTAAAAAGTTTATTTAAGTAATATTTAATAAGGTAGTTTATATAGAGATACTATTTAGTTATGAAAAGTTTAGAAAGATCTACTATATAAATAAAATACTTTATAGCTTTTAAAAGTTTCCTCTTCTTTAGTAATATTATCTAGGGGTGAGTTTTAAATACTTTAGTTTTAAGTTTACTGCAGAAAAGCTATATTATTAACTTAAGGAGTATATTATTTTCTTCTTCTATATTAATAACTATATATTTTCCTTTTTCTTAGAAGATATATCTAGAGTGTTTATATTATTAGTAAACCTCTAAAAGAATTATTACCTTAAGGAAGGTAAAATCTTATAATGATTTCTTAATATTAAGGTAATTTAAAATTAAATAATATAATAGTTATAACTTCCTTAAGTAGTTTATATTAAAAGGCCTCTTAAGTATTCTATAAAGTATATATAATATATTAAATAGTTTAATATTTTCCTTAAACCTAAAGGACTTCTTCTATAATATAATTAAGTTTTTTGTATAGAGATTAAATACTATTAATAAGATATTAGCTTTATTAATTATATTATAATTTTAATAAAATTAGATATAATCTATATAGTTAGCTAATTATTTTATTTTAACTAGACTCCTAAAGATACTTACTAAGTTAAGGCTAAGTAAACAATATAATGTCTTAGTAAAACTAAAAACCTCTACTTTAAGTTTAACTATAAGGTTAGTAATTTATAGAATAACCTTATTATTATTATAGATACTAGCTTTATAGATAATAGTAAGAATTAAAAAAGCTTTTAGATATATATTATATACCTCTTTAGTAGTCTTACAGTATAGTAAGTTAATAAATAAGATACTATTCCTATTTTTAAAACTAAAGTAAAACTTTTAGCGTTATTATAAGTAATATAAGAAGCTATTTTTACTAACTAGCTTATTATTATATTATAAATAAACTTTATAATAAATACCTTTAGTGAAAGTAAAGTATATAAACTTTCTTTAGCAGTTTGAATTTAATATAATAATTAGTAAATAATATATTTTATATATACTAAAATAGTATAACTATACATAAAATTATAATATATAGATATTTATAACTACTAGCTATAATAAAAAGCTTAGTAAGGATACTTTAAAGTAAAGTATATATTTTTAGAAAATCTTATAGTTAATAGTTTTATAAAGCCTCTCTAAAGCTACTAGTTTAATATCTTTATTACTTTTTCTTTTTTAGTTACTTTCACTTTATACTTATAGTGCTACCTAAGCTCTTTATCCTATATATAGTTCTAACTGTAAAATTTACCTAGTAACAGCATTTATATTAATGCTAGCTTACAACTAATTTAAACGGTAATAAAATTACCTATTATTATAGATAATTATACTTCCAGTTATAATATTTAATCCTACAGTAAAGAAAGACTTTATAGTCATAATCTATATAGTAAGAGCTTTAGTAAGGCTAGAGCTTAATATATATAGCTGAAAGTAACTACTAAGGTTATAGGGTTGAGAATCTTTATAAACCTCTTAAAGATAGGATAAAATAAAAAGCCTACGAAAGCTAAATATTCTATAATCTATTACTTTTCCATATTCAAACTATACTTAGTATTACTGTATCTTTATAATAAACCTGGAATATCCCTTAAATCTATATAGCTACCTATAACTAAGGTAATATAATAGCGGATTCTAAATATTCCTTTATAACTTTTATAATAGGAGGTATTAATATCTCCTAAAAAACCTAAGTAATATTATAGATACTAATATTAATAGATACACTCTAAATATTCAGAAGAAAAGTATCTAGTTATTCTATAATCTGCTATACTAAGCTAATAATTTTAGAAAGTTATTATTAATTAGATAATATCCTTATATTAATATATTATATTAGTTACTAAATACCTTAAAGTATTATAATATTATAATTACTGAGGTTTTAAATATTATATAGCTATACTAAAAGTATCTATATTAATACTAATATTATTTATATATTAATATACTTAATATATTAAGATTATTTGCTAATAAAAGTAGGCTGAATCCTACTATATTTATATAGAGATTATAAGTTAACTTATATTAGTAGTAGAGAACTTTTATATTAGTAGCAGAAAACTTTTATATTAGGGGCGTAAAGCTTTATCTTAGGGGTAAGCAGGGTACAGTCTGGAGGATATTAAGGTTACGGATATAGAGGTTATAATAAATATTTAAGTAGAATAAAGTTAGTAGTAATTAAATCTCTTAAGATATTTAAATTATATATAGATAGCGTGAGGACGTAAGGGTGTGAGGGTGTATGGTTAATATAGAAGAAGTTATCAGTTATTTATTATCGAAAAGGTTAATATAGGGTGGATATACTAGCTGCTATAGCTGTAAGGAACTTAGGCTTAAATTAACTTAAGGCTGGCTGCAGCAGTTAGCGGAGGGTGGGAGGGCTGAAGTTATACTTCAGGAGGTAATATATTCACTAATAGTTATAATAGAGAGCAAGCTATTAGCCCCTCTATATCTTTATTACTTAAATTAATATAATAAATTAGTTAAACTACCTGAAAATATAGTAAGAGGAGAAACTTTAAGACAGACTATTTATACCAATATTTAAAGACCTTAATAAAATCCTCAACCACCAGTTAGAATTTATAAACCCTAACTTAAGTAATAATATAGTTAAAAAAGGGATTAGAGGTCTCTAAAATATATAAAGTATATAAAGTATCTAGAGGTATTTTCAGTCTAGATAATATAGATACCTAAATAATCTATAAATAACGTTACTTTTCCTACTTTAGGGGTGGAGGTTTAATAAGGGCAATAGGGCTGTAAAAGAATTCTCTTATAAAATATAAATAAAGTATTTAAACTAGCGTTATTTAAAAGGCTAGCCTATAGATATAGCCTTTAAGGCTGGAAGGGTATATTAGAAATAATATATTTAAGCGTCAGAGTTTATATTATTTAAGCCTTAGGCACTTATGGCGTCTCTATAGGCTTCGCCCCACTTAACGTAGTTAAAATAAAGCCTCGCGCGGTGCGTATAGCCACGTTTAGTTATATATAATATATACCAGATTTTGCTTCCTATTTATATGCAGTAAAAATCTAAAGTAGGTGGTAATAGCTAAAGTAATATCTAGCCTGGTTTTTAAGGCTAAATATAATAAAGTCTCTACTTCTTTTTGATATTCTAATATCTCTCCCTTAGAAGTATTATCCTTATTCTTGAAGAACTTAAATTTATTATCTATAGGTATATTACAACCATAAAGATCTTTCTTATAAAACTTAGTAAGAAATCTATCAGTATATTTAAACTAATTTATTTCTATAACCTTATTCTTTCTATTAATAACTAAGTTATTACCTAAGAAAGTATTAGGTTCTTCTAAATTTTGGATTTGTGTATCCTTTTTAAGATTACTATATATATACTTAGAAGTAGTAGAATTATTAGCCTCTAATAGTATATTATCTATATAATCTACTAGAATAGCTAAATATTTACTTTTATTAAAAGTAATATTAAGTATAAAAACTCCTTTATTACAAGGAGATACTTTAAAACCAATCTTATATAAGATAGATTTAAGATATAAATACTATAATCTAAAGCTCTATTCTAACCTATATAAAGCCTTATTAAGTAAATATACAAAAGGCTGATTCTTATAGTGTAATTAAATATCAAACCTTTAGAATCTTAATTATAAATATAGCTGGTAGGTAACTTAACGTATATTTTTTTATCTACTTTTATATAAATAAATACAGTTGTAACATTATACTAAATTAAAATCCAGTTATAATAAACAATTATAATAAGTAAATATCTATAACTTTCAGGTCTATAGGTAATACTAAAGGTTTCTAAATAATTAATACCAAAATACTAATTAAAACCCTAAGTAATCTATCTAACCTTATATATAAAATTACTAGAATTCTAATTATTAGACTTTATTCTGTAAACCTATCTATTCCCTAATATATTAATATTATTCATTTTGATAAAAGATAAATCAGGTAGAGATATAATAGTCTTAACTTCTATAGACTTAATAAACCTAACTTTCTTATTTATAGCTTAAATTCAGTTCTTACCATTTTAAGAACTTATAGTATTTAAAACAGTAGTTAGCTTATTAAGAGTATTAATAGATAGAATATAGAAAGTAGTATAAAAATTACTATATCTATTAATAAATAAACTATTACTATAGTTATATTAATTATAGTTAGTATAAAGAAGTAAAAATAGAAAATCTTTAACTGTAAGGAGTATAATCCCTTTATATAAATACTATTTATAGTCTTTTTTAACTTCTAAACTTAAAGAAGAAATCTCTATAAATATAATAGACTTTTTAAAGTTCTTAATATCTATAACCCTATTAGAATAAGTTATAGATAAACTACCTAAATTCTTATTAGGAGAAGAATCTAAGTTTATATTACTATTTTCTATTTTAGCGGAAGGAAGTAGAGAATTAGTATCTTGAGTAATATGACTACTAAACTTAATAGTAATAACTAGATTCTTAGAAGAATTATTAAATCTAAGTTAGTTAGATTTAGTATGTATAGATTAACTAAACCTAGTAATAATAGTATTACTAAAAATAGGTAAATCTTCTTTTTATTAAGAATTAAACTGATTTTCAAGAATATTAATATTTCTAAACTAAATAGTATTTCAAGATTCAAAATTCCAAACCAAATAGATATTATAGCTAAAAGTAACTATAGTATTCTTTTTAGCCTTAGGATCTAGCTTTTTAGAATACTTATTCCTAATCTTATAATAATAGAAACTACTCTAAATCCTTATATTAGAAATAAAAAGTTTCTTCTTATTCTTCAACTTATATAGAGTTTTAAATCTAATAGAAGAACATAGTATTGTATTGTAAATATAGATTAAAGTAGTAATAGCTAAACTCTAAAGATATAAAGATAAACTAAAGTTATAGAGAAGGATTCCAACCTTATTAATAATAGTTCTTATTACTTTCTTAATTAAACTATTTAGTTTATAAATATAAGATAATCTTATATTATAAATAATATTATTATTTAGATAGATAACGTTTATTCTATTTTCAGAGAATTTAAAGCTACTATTACTATTAACTTCTTTAATTCTCTTATTATTATTATTATTATTATTATTTTTATTTTTATTATTATTATTTATTATATTAATAAACTCTTTAAAAGCTAAAGTTACTTCTTTAGAACGTTTAGTTTTTAATAACGTTCCCCAGATAAATCTACTATACTTATTAATAAATAAGATAAAGTATTTATAGTATTTATAAGTTTCTGGAGATATAAGTTTATATAAATTGGAATTAATATAATTAAAATACTTAAGCTTCTTGAAGTTATAAGAATCTCTATTAACTTTATTAGTAAACTTCTCTTTAAGGTAAACTTTATAACTAGGTAGTTTATTATCTTTCCTATACTTATAACTTATATTATTTAAAGTACTTGTAAGTAACTTAAGAATATTACTAATATAACTTATTTAATTATACTAGAGTTTTAAATTATTAATATTATTATTAATAATAGTATTAAGAACTACATTATTACTAATAGGAAGTTGAAACTTATAGAGGTTATTAACCTTAGTTTCTATAAGTAATAACTTATTCCTCTTAATATTAAATAATATAGGTTTATTAAAGAAGATAGATAAGATTCCTATAGAATTAAGTCTTACTTAACCTAATAAATTAATATCTAACTATAGTATATAATAGATATTCTTTAAAAGATATTTAATATTATTTAAAGTAATTTTTAAATTACTTATTAAAGTTGAAATAATTTCTTTTATATTATCCTACTTAATAGGTTTAATAACTTTTATTTTATTAACTAAAAGAGAGTGATGTTTAACTATATAAATAGTAGTATCAGTATTAATAAAGACAGAAATAGTATTAATCCTATTATTAAAATTAAAACTTGCAGTTTTTTAAATCTTTTCAGAAATTGAAGAATCTAAAGTCTTATTAGTATAAGATTTGAAAAGAGGTTAGGTAAAGATTATTTTTTAAAATATAATATTCTCTTTACTTTCTTCCTTATTCTCTTTAATAATATCTTTAACAGTTAAATTAAGTTATATAAGATCTTCAGTTATAGAACCAGAGATTTCTTTAACTATATTTGTATCTATCAAAAGAATATTTACTTCTTTGGAATTATTATTGTTCTTATTTCTTTTTCCCTTTTCTTTTTCTTATTAATAAAAATAGAGAAAGAAAAGCTTTTATTTTTTCAAGTTTTTATTTAGCTTGAGGCCTTTTCAGAATAAAGATTAAAATAATTCTCCTTAGTGTATTTAGGTTTTTTATAGTAATTACAGAAGATATCTTTCTGTTTCTTCTAAGGTTTTTTAACCTTATTAGAAGACTGCTTAGTAATTTCATTCTTTAAATCCTTCTTAGTTATAAAATTAACTAACGAAGTATATATTCTTCTTCTAAATATATCTAATAAATTAGGGAATAAAGAATCTAACTTATAAGAATCCTTATTAAATTTAAGACTCTAAGTAATAATAATAATAAAACCCTTATAACGTTTATCTAAACTATTTAGAATATAGATAATAACTACTTAATTTAGTAATTTAACCTTATTAGAGGATAGATTATTAATAAGTTCTTTTATCTTATTACTATATTCTTTTATAATCTTAAAATTACTAAAAGTAATATTAAAAAGTTCTCTATAAGTAAGAAACGTATTTAAAAAACTAATAGGCTCATAAAGCTGTTTTAAATAACTGAAAGTATTAAATATATTAGTATTATTTCTAATGGTTCTTTAAAGGCTATTCTTATAGTATAACTATATATGACTAAGAGTTTTATAATACTTATCAAAGTTACTTTCAGAAAGAAATTTAGTTAACTCTACGAATATATTTTTGCTAGTAAGTAAAGACTTTATATAGATAGACTAAACACTATAATTCTTAGTTTCTTTTAACTTGGAGATAAAGTAGAAATCAGAGTTTCCTATAATCTTTAAAAATAACTTCAATATATAAAGTAGTTATTTAATAAAAGATTAATCTAGATTCTAATATAGAATTAAGATATTTATAGTATAATTTCAGTAAAATATTATTAATTAATAAGGTTAATAGATAAATAGCCTAACGGTTAATTTATGAGATTAATATAAAGACTGTAACCTATAGAGGTCTAGGGTTTAAATCTTATAAGAGACTATTTTTATTAACAGTCTGGTAGACTATATAATCTAGCTTATAATAATCTTAGTAGACTTATAGATATTCTAATTTATAAAGATCTTAGTAGATTTATAGTATTCTAGTTTATAAAGATCTTAGTAAATCTAAAAAGCTAGTTTATAGAAGGTTATAGTGAATCTAGATATAAAAGATCTTAGCCTCCGCTACTTAACTATCTCTTTCCCTAGCCTAGTAGTAAACTTACTATTCTAATTAGTAACATCTTCTTATCGATTATCCAATATTAAACTAATTAATTAATATAAAGGTTCAGTTAGTTATTCTCTAAGATTAAAAAAGGAATAAGTTGTAAAGTTTTATAGAGATATTTAAGAGAGGTTTTTCGGAAATAGATAGATATAGAGAAGCTTAAGGTTAGTTAGTATAATCTTTAGTATAATCTAAATAGATATTAGTAAAGATATAGACATTAATATGAATATAAGATAAAGATTAATAGATAAGAAAGTAATAAAAGTATATAAGCTAGACTTATAACTTATTAAACTAATATGGAAGATTAGTAAATGGATTAAGGAAAATTAATACTTAATAAACTATAGAAGAATAGGCAATTCAGAATAATATCTAGAAATAATACTAATATTAGTAGAAATAGTAATAAAGATAGGAAGTTCTAATTCTACTGAAGGTGGAAAGCTTCCGGATATATTTATTAAAATAGAGTTTACTTTCAGAAACGTTAACCTTATATGTAAGGGATAAATGGAAGCTATTAATATATAAGCTACTATATAATCCGTTTATCATATTTTCTGATGTTAAAGTTCGACTAATTTAGAGTATAATTTATATAGGTTATATCATCTAAACTCTAATAATTAATTTACTAGAATAAATAGAATACATAGAGTTATAAGAGTAAAGTAGAATACTTAATTCTTATTTACATAATATAGGGTATTTGGAATAAAAAAGAGTAATAGCAAAATTCTATAACTCTAATATATACTTCTTAGTAATAAAAAAAGAATTAATATAATATCTATAATCTATAAAGAAAAATATAGTTTCTAGTATATTATACTGTTAGTTACAAAAAGCGAACTATATAATAAATAGTAGGTTACTTTAGTTATTCTGGAATTAGTATATAAATATCCTTAAAACTACTTAAATCTTCTGGTTATATTATTTTATAATTCTGATAGTTTATAAATAGTAACTGATACTTAATAAATATATAATATTTATTAGTCTGCAGAACTTCTTCCAGAAGTAACTTACCTAATTAAACTTTCTATTACTTATAATAAAATATAATATTCTATAAAATCTAAAGTAATAATTAAGAAACTATTAGGTATATACCTCCACCTCTATTATATTAATCTTCTTTAGTATAGAAACCTTACCTAGTTAATTTATAATAACCTAAAGGTAATAACTACCTTATTCTTTTATAGGGGGTAAGTTAGTAATAAAATCTAGTAATAAATTAGAATGTAACTAATTAGATATTAGTAGAGATTTCAGGAATTTCTTCTTAGCCTACCTCTAGATATAAATACCTCTATATATATTATAGTTATATATAAATTAGCAGATACTCTATAACTATTTAGGCTAATAGAACTATCAACTTATAGTCTTCAGTATATTATTATATTCTAAATAGCCTATAGGAAAGAAGTTATATAATTTCTATACTAGCCTAATTCTAAGTTTATTAAGAAAGTTTTTATTATCTTTACTATCTAGTATCTAAAGTCTTTCTCTAAAGGTAAGTTATTTTAGTATATTAATAATATACTTAGTAATCTAGATTTTAATATAGAAATTAGGGGGAAAGCTATACTTTCCCTACTAAATTACTATAGAAATCTATTAGTATAAAAGGATCCTTTTAGTAGTATAATTTTATATTTTTTATAAATTTAGTTTCTCTGTAAAAACCTAAATATTAGTAATATCTATATATTCTACCTAGGGTTTCGCGGAAATAGTAGTATTCAGAATAATTTATATTACTTTTCCTTATTACCCCTTATTATTCTATTTTATAGAGGTATTCTATTTCCTTCTGGAAAAAGAATTAGAAGCTACTATCTAAATATCTAATTAGTATTTAAGGTAAAGATTATATTGAAATAACTTCTCTATCTACTAACTTTACCTCTCTATAAGCTATTCTCTTTTTATAAAATATTTAAAATCCTTGTAGTTAGTAAAAACCTTAAACTTTTTAATACTTTATAATATTACACTCTATATCTATAAATAAGCTAATACTATAAAAAGTTCTCTATTATAAGTTAGATAATTAAACTCCGCAGAAGTTAGATATTAGAAATAGAAAGCTTTTGAAATAGGCATTAGCCGCTTAGGCTGAAATAACTAAACAAACAAAATAAAATAACCTCCCCTAAGTCTAATCCTTCGGCAGTGGAAAATAGGAGGAAAACTCTAGAAAAATATATTAAATAAAGAACGCTATATTCGTAGATCTACAGCGTAAATAGTATCTTAATTACAAAAGTAGTACTCTAGATTATAAAGGGTAATATAGTGTGTATTCTATGTCTCTCGCTACTATTCTTAAGTCTGGGGCTGTAGATATAGGTTTATAGTCTGTGTGTATATATTGCTTATATAATAACTGAGGCTCTCGGCTGAAGCTTAAGCTTGTTATAATTCTCCCCTTAGACTTATAGTAAGTTCTACGTTATAAGTCTAATAAGAAAAAAAACTATCTATAGTACCTTAATTACTTTTATTCTGACTATTCTAGTATATTCGTCTTCCTTATTCTATTCTTACTAGTTAGCTATATTCACTTATTATAGGCTTACTGATAGTTATTCCAGATTAGTTTTTAGATTATCTATAGCTAGGTTCCCTATTATAGAGGTTATAAGAATATATAAATAGTAGACTTAGGTGGTATATTCTATTTAATCTAGGTTTAGTAGTTAATTTACAGATAAATAAACTGTTTCCTTATATAGTTTGAAGGTTATATAAAGTTCTATAGTTCTAGGTAATTAGCTTACAGAGGAATCTACCCTAATTAATAAGATACTAACGCTGGGAGAGTATAATAAATAAATACTAGAGATATAAGTCTGGGAGGATTATATAGAGGAGGTCTAATCTTTAGGCTGTATTAGACTACTATTATAGAGGTAGGGTTAGGTTATTAGGATCTACGTTAAGCTATTTACTATAGTCCTAGCGTTATCTTCTTACGTTTAGGTGCGGTTAAATCTTAAAGTAAGTTAGGTTAGATAGGCTCTTAGGCTTACGAATACCTTCCTCCTAGCTGTAATAGAGCGTTTTTAAAAAGTAGTAAAGAATACTGGAAGTTCTTATAGTTATTTTAAGTTTATATTACTAATTATAAGGAAGGATTTCTATAGATATTAGTATGAAACTTAAAATACTTACTCATAATTAACTTTTAATATAAAACTAAAGGAATTTTATCTGAATACTAATACTAATTATTAGAGGAAGCTTATAGAAAGTTAATAATATTAAGGATTCTATCTTAAATAAAAGCTCTAGATTATTCTACTGCTTAAAAACTATAGGTAAATAGATTATACTAGGGGTTTATAGATGTAATTTAAATATTTATCTATAATAGCTTAATTATATTAAGTAACACTCTGATGTTAGTATAGAATTCTAATAGTCAACTTACTATATAGATAAAGTAATTATTACTGAAGTCTTTTTAAATAGAGTTAGAATAGTAAATTCTATTAGTGGTCTAGTTAACTATTAGATTAACTTAGTTAATATTACTATTATTAATAAGAAATATAGTAATATTTACATTCTAAAGATTTATTATTAGGTTACTTACTTCTCTTTAACTATACTTAAAAGAGTTACTGTGAGTATTATAACTACCCTCTAAATATTATAAGTTAGTTATTCTAGTAAACTAGTAGATAGTAAAGCTACTTTATAGATCTATGTAAAGAAGTATATTTAGTTTCTGTAAGTCTAAATACTTTTCTATCTATAGGATATTTTTAGTATTATAGAGATTAATACTATCTTTAACTATATATGATTATATCTTAGGATCTTATTAGTTAATCCCTAGGTCTAAACTGTAGTAACCTAGAAAGTAACCTTTTATATTCTTACTATTAGTATATTAGTTTTTTACTATAAAAAGATATTTATTATTTAATGTAGGTTTTAGTTTTCTACTTAGAATATCAATAGTTAGTTTTAGTCTATTAATTTTAATAAAATAACGTACTCTGTTATTTCTCTAATTATAGGGGTTAGGGATAAAGTAGGATAATCTTTTAATACTCTAGTTCTTTTACTTATAGCTACTTATAGGTATTTATAGAGACTTACTAATCTATATTTTAAGTAGCTTACCTCTATAAGTAGTATACTAGATTATATTACAGACTGATTTTATTAATAAGTTTAACTTAATAAGTAGCGAAAGAATCTGTAAATATCTTAAGAAGAATTCTAGTATTACCTATATTATATTTACTGAAGTAAAACCTAAGATTAATATTAACGTTAGTATAGTAGTTAAGGTGGTTTTCTTTTCTAGAGTAATATTAAAGTATTTATTTAGATTACTTTTTATTTTCTATATTTACTTATTTTTATGAACTTTATTATCTTAGTGATACTTTATATTTTATTCTTCCTATACTTCTCTATTAGATACTAACTTTAAGCTACTAGATATAGTAAAGTAAAACTTTTAAATAAATTTATCTTGCTAAGTAGCTAGTATCTAGTTATAATTTTATTTTCTTAGTGGAATTCTTTCTGTAGTGAGGAGTTTTTATATTTAGTTTAGAAGGACTATAGGTAGAACTTACTTAGGGTATCTAGAGGTTCATATAATATAAGTTTATCTAGCTATTAAATATTATAGTTCTACTTAGCTGCCTTTTATATATAGGTCTGTAAATATTAATACTGAAATAAATCTATTCTTACTTTATCTATTAGATTATTATATATTATAATATTATATATAACTCTATTATTAGTTAATAAGAAGATCTATTTAAGTTATAATACTATTTTATTTATAGAGGAAGAGTAAGATAATAAAGTATTCTTACTTATACTTTTTATTATACTTTACAATTTCTATATAAAGGTTATTATTAGTTTCTATATAATAAACTAGAATATTTATATAGTAGTTTTATATTATCTAGATAAAACCTACACTCTAAATCTTCTAAAGTAGTTCTTCCTGGCGTTTAATTTAGCTAATAAGGTTATAGAGGCTAGGTAAGTAGTTTAAGAGCTTATCTGTATTTATAATATAGTTATGCTGGATTACTATTTTTTAGAAGATATTTAGTAAGAACTTCAGTATCATAATACTTTCTGGCTTCAGCTAGTAAGGTAGCTTATCTATTAAAAGTTTAGTATTAATATTAGAGTCTGCTAGCTATTTATTATAGATACTAATTTAAAGAGGAGGCTAGTTACTATAGTGTTTTAGATATTCTTAATAGTAATAGCTTCTTAAAGATATTATTAGTGGTAGCTTTATTCTGGTTTTTAGATCTAGAAGTAAGTAGGAGGTTCCTAGCTTTACAAATTACTAGTAATATTTATTAATATTTAAGGTGTAAGTATTATTAGAAGTAGGTAACTCTATCAAGTTTATAGTAATATAAAGAGAGATCGTTATTGGGTAGATAATAGTTAGGAATAAGGTTAAGAGAGTAATATAGGGATAATTTATAGATTTAAACTGTAAAAGTAATAAGGTTTTTAATAGTAGAAGTGTTTATTAAAGTAGGTATCTTAGTAAGCTTAGGGAGTTTAGAATAGTAATATTAATATAGAGAGAGAAAGTTAAAATCTTATTAGAAAGTGAAAGTATTTAGTTAAATTGCCTGTAAGTCTGTAAATATATAGTTTCTAACTAATTTACTTAAGAGATATTATCTTCTTTTTAGATAAAAAGATTCCTTCCTTATAATTAGCTTAGTTTTAGTAATCTACTGGCTATAACTATATATTTATTATAGTAAGAGGTATAAAAGTATCTTTTCTAATTTTTGCCTACTTAATTTCTCTCCCTTATTTATAACTTTCTAGCTTTTAACTTATTTTATATATAATTAATCTTTTTTATTATATTTCATTATAATTACCTTATTTTAGGTAAGAATATTAATATTTCTTACTTATATAAACTTAGGGAACTAAGTATCCTCTATATAATTTATAATATTAGCTATCGTATATCTTAGAGACTGGTAAGTAGTATATATCTGTAGGTTATAATCCTATTAGCGAAGCTGATAGTAAGTTTCCTGCTTACTTTACGTTATACTGTAAGTTAATTTTTTATTAGGTAATTGCAAGTTTTATATTCTTACGTCTTATTATTTTTTAGAATAAATATTTTAAGGTTATATTTATATTTTAGCTTTAGCTTAATAAGGATTCTTAAGTTATATAAGTAACGTTTTAGTATATTTTTATAAGTTATGAGGATTATAAGTAAGTCTATCTATATACTAAAAGGATATTTATATTCTAGTACTGAGGTTTTGTTTACTGAAATATTACTCTCTCTAATAGCTTATAGATATAAAAAATTCTTAATTAGCTAGCTGCTATATATAGTTTCTTTATTTAGGGATATAGTAGCTAGAATATAATATCTTATAGCTACTATAAGAAGTAAGTATATACTATTTATAATAATAAAGTTAATTCTTAGGTCTATAAATCCTACTTTAAGTATATCTCTCTTCTTGGGATTTCTTATATTAACTGCTTCTTTTATAAGACTTAAGGAATTTGTAATTTTAAGTATATTAGAGTCTAATAGAGATAGGGCTATAGTTATATATATCCTAATAATATTTATTAGCTAAGTGGAGAGTATAATGGTCTCTCTATATCTAAGTTTAAGATCCCTCAGAGTTTTGAGAAAACTAAAGTGGTAGAAGTAGCCTATCTTAATTTCTCTTACTTCCTTAATATTATTTTTCCTAAGTAAAAGACGATCTATAATATTCCTGATACTATATTTATATATACTATCTATATTTTTATATGAGAGCTTCCTCTCTAGCTTCCTTAAGATAAGTTACGTTTCTGAGTCTAAAAGGATATTAAAATGTAATAAGAAATTAAAGTTATTCAGCAGGGAACTTTCAGTTAAGGTATAGAAAAATAAAGAAAATACTGAAATAAAGAAAATAGTAAATATACAATAGATTTATGAATATAAATAGGAACTAATCTCCTAACTATTTTCATCTTTTAATATATTTTCTTAGATATATCCTCTCTCCTTATAATTAAATAAATACTTTCTATTCTATAAAGAAAAAATAAGAATACTTTAGCTATTAAAGCCTAAAGCTAGCTTTTAACTATTTAAAATAGTAGAAATAGTGAAATAGTGATATTACTTCTATAATCTTCCTTCCTAAAACTTAGAGGAACACTTTGAAACTTAAGATCTCTAATTCTAAGGTAGAAGAAATAGGATTTCTGTAAAATATAAAATAGAAAAGGAAATATAAATGAAATTTATCCTATAAGTTTGCGAATTAGTATAAGAATACTTTAGATACTAATAGGCGAGAAATCTGGATTTTAGAGTAGTAATTTAAGATATACTTCCTTCCTCTCTGAATTTAGATCTAGAAGATAAATTTTAAATATAGAGTTTTTTAGTATTAGATTAGTAATCTTTCTAATACTTAAGAGATATACTTATCTGTAAGTTAATAGTATATTATTAATATTATTATTATTTTTATTAGGAATTATAAGTTCCTCTATATTCTCTTTCTCTTTAATAGTTATTAGTTTTCTTTCAGCTAGAAAGACTCTCTTTAGTTCTAACTTTAGTTTAAATTTATAAATATCTGGATTAGTAGGTTTTTAGTATCTAGCTGGTATTTAAATAAATTTTTATAGATAGTCTCTACTATAGATTAAATCTTAAATTTCTTCCCTAGATAAAGTTATTAGTCTGTATAAGGAAGAGTCTAGTATATATAATAGTATACGAAAAAGCTTAGTCTATTAGTATTTAAATTTATATTCTAATAATTTATTAATAGCCTACTTTATATTATAAACTAATATAAGATTCCTAACTTACAGTTTATTCTCTTAAAGGATATTAGCTTAATAAGTATTGAAACTATTAGCTACTTTCTTATATTAGTTTGTAACTATCTTTATAGTATTCTTTCTATCTTTTTCTGGCTAAGTAAATATTCTGATCTGTAGTTATAATTCCTCCTTCTTTATTTATATTAATATTTAGTCTAAAACTCTCTATATAGATATTAGTATTTCAATTTGTGTAATTACTTTATATTTATACTTAAGGTAGAAGGAGGTATATTCTATTAAGGTTTAAATTATTATCTAATCTGTAAATAATATTGTAGGTAGTAGAGAGTGAGGGTTTATATTATTATTTCCTACTATCTATACTGATAAAGTATAGGTAATTAGCTGGTAATTAACCTTAATAACTTTATTAGTCTGTAGGTTATAGGTAGAGGTAATTTGTTACTTTATACTATACTGCTTATTAAATTTGATAATATATTACTTATTCTTAAGGTTACTATTAATAATAAGTATACTATAGAGACTATATTGCATAATAACCTTTTCCTATAGGAGTTTTACAATAGTTTTTAATGTTACTTTATTTAGTTATTACATCTCTAGCTATCTTATGAAAGTGTCTCTAGTTTTAATAAGATATTATTTACCTACTTTCTGAATATTTGAATTAATATAGCTGAATAGATGCTTCTGTAGAGTTATGAAGCTGTGAAGGTTACTAGTATATTAGGTTTAATATAACTAATAGTCTGGATAATATTTTACTGCCTTATAGATCTCTCTATATATGCCTGTTTAGTAGTATTAGTTTGCTGGTTTACGAAAGACTGTTTTTTTAGCTATAATATTTACTTTTATTATATACTATAGTAATAAGCTTCTGATAAATTATAGGATTATCTTTTACTTACTATAGTGTTAGTTTATATGGGGTGGTTTTAGTGAAAAGTAGTTAATTATATAGTTAACAAGTTAATACCTTATATCTAAAAGCTTTGAAATAGGTTAGGTTAATACTAAGTAGCCTCTTTAGAGTTACTAAATAGTAAGTCATCTATTGAAATTTATATAACTTGGTCTGTAAATTACTTAATATAGTGTTAGGAAGTATTAATTCTGAGTTTAAGTTACTATTAGTAGGTAGAGTAATATTTATCTTAAAGACTTTCTTAATATATTACTCATTACTAAAGGAATAAGCTCTATCAAAGAAAGCTTGAGTGTTTACGTCTGTAAAGAAGATTTGCTTATTAATTTAGTTATTAATATCCCCCTCTTCTATATTATTAATTTTATTAGAGGGTCTGGAAGGTTTCTAAGATAACTTATTAGCTACTGAGTTTACTATTCTACTGATATAATAGATTTAAAAGTTAAATATTTATATTTAAGATATTTAGTAAATAATAAAAACTTCTGGAAGATCTGAGGTTACCTTATTAAGCTGAGTTACTAGTGTTTTTATATTTGTTTCTAGTAAAAAGTACTAGCTATATAGATAGTTATAAATCTACTTTAAGGTTTTTAATATATTCTAAAGCTTTTTCTTTCCTACGTTATAATTAAACTTTAGGCTTACGAATAAACTACTTTTATAGTAGGTAGTAATTTCCTTCTGTTTAATAAATTATCTAAGAATTATATTTTAGCTAGTTCTACTGGTATTTACTGCTAAGTAGATCTAGTTTTCCTTTTAATTATAGTTAATAGAAATAAGTATGGAAGTATTATAAAGTTTATCCTATAGCTAGCTTATTACTATCTTCTGAGGGTTAAGTTATTAAAAAGGGATATTCTTCTTAAGTAAGTTATTAAGTAGCTAGATAATTATAGAATAATTTTGTATTTAGATTTAATAAAAGATAGTAATATTTAGAAAGAAATAGACTTTAGAGATATTATAGTATATTTTCCACTTTTTAATTTTAGTGATTTTAGACTCTTTAGACTGTTAGCTATATATTCTACAGATATAGTTTATAATAGTGATAGTTTCCTATACCTACTGTAATTTTACTACTGTAGTAATATAGCTAGTAAGTTTAATATTTACTAGAATTCTGATAATATTCTGAATATACTTTAGGATATATTTATAAATGCCTAGGTAATATAGGTTATCTTCTCTATTATATATTATTATTAGCTTTTTGATTATAATATTATCTAGGAAAACTTTATAATAGTTAGGAATTAAGTTATAGAGGATTTATATTATAATTCTTATAAACTAAGTAATAATATTAGTATTTTCTATAGGTAAAATATAGTATTTTAGTAAACCTAATAGGGATGTAAATATAGTTAAGTTCCTACTTTTTAGGTTAAGCGGAATTTAATTATAACCTGAGAAAATATTAAGAAGGGATAAAAGTTTATATATACTAAAATCTTCTGAGCACTTATTTACTTAAAGGGGTAACTCTATATCTCAAATTATAATACTATTGATTTTTATAGCTAAGTTAATAAGTTTTATCTTACTATCTTTCTTCCTAATAAGAAAGAAAGAATTTTAGTATATAGTATAGTTATACTTTAGAATTCTGTTCTGAATATAAACTCTAAGGATATTAATAATATTTTTAATTAGTTTCTTAGGGATTAAGATAGATTTTACTTACTATATTTTATATAGGATAGTTTTAATTATCTATAGTGGCATTACTAACTTAAGTAACTTACTATAATAACTGAAATTATAAGCTAGATTCTATTTTTATACTTTTAGAATTTCTGCTAGAAGTTCTTTCTCTAACTTATATAAGTAACTTACTAAATCTTTAATCTTATTTAAATATTCTGGAGTTAGATATTCCCTAGTAGTAATTTTTGAAAGCTTTAGCGTAATTATATTTGTAAATTATTTTTTAGAATTATTCTTAATAATTTTATCTACTTCTATCCATAATTTCAGTTTCCACTTAAGGTTACTTTCTGTAGTTATTCTATCAGATAGTATATTATTAACTAAGTTAATCTTTTTATCTTTTACTTTATATATTATATTAATATTTTTAACTAGTTCTCTTTATATATCTACTATTACTATATATTTAGTTATATCTGGGAAACTTTCTTCCCTTTTATTAAATATAGTATTTAATATTATTACTACCTTCTAGCCTCTATAGTATAAGCTTTTCTAACTTTTCTTTCCTCTCGCTAAAACTTACTATACTAATAGTTTAGCTTTATAAAGACTATAGGGATACTTACTATTACAGAATAGACAGTTTAGACTATATTTTCTAAAAGATATAATAATATAGTAAATATTCTAAACTTTCAGCTTAATAGTTCAGTATACTAAAATCTCTAAAATCCTCTGAAATATCTTCTCTAAGTTATTAATTACTATAATAACTTCTTTATTATTATCTAGCTATATCTCAATCTCTTCCAGTATTTAGTTCTGCAGCTATAGTATAAAATCTGCGAAATCTAAATTAAAGCTAGATAGTAATATATTTTACTCTTCCTCCTCTTCTTTCTTATATTAACTATTTCTTTCTGTAAGAAATAGCTATCTACTAATATAAAGTTATTAGTGGAGGTTACTAGTTTTCATTCCCTGTAAGAAGAGAAAAACTATATATTTTTTAAATTTAGTTAAAACTATCTATATCTATAATAATATTATAGAACTTTACTGTTAAGTTAAGTATATAGAATAATAGTAGAACGCTCAGCTTATTATTTCTAGACTAAAATATACCTATAATTCAGTTTAAAGTATAGTCTAATATTATTCTAATTTTAATAATAAATAGGATACCTAAAACTAAATTCTTTATAGTGTAACTTTTAGATATAATGAAAAACTCTATACTAGAGATATAATAGTTACCTAACTAAATATTCTCTATTATTACTCTAGCGAAATTAATTATATAACTAATATTAGTAATACTATAGAGACTCAGTTTTATTAAAATTATATAGAATTATAGATTAGCTACTTATATATACTTCTTAGAGATGATATTAATTACAGAGCTTATATGAATAATTCTATACACTTGAGGGCCTACTAAGCTTATAAATTAAATATTAATCTAGAAATATATTATAATAAAGTTATATACTAATACTAAAGTTATTATTATTTAATCTACTATAAAGATAACCTTAACTGTAAAGCTTACTATCTTAATATCTATACTATAACTCTATATAATACTACTAGGTTAGATTTATAAATATACTTCCTCTATATTAGTAGATATTCTAGAAAGTAGAGAGACTATTATTATTTATAGCTTAGTATACTTATAATTCCAGTATTCTATCTATTTACAGATTATCTAACTCTATTTCCTAACTTTATTATAGAATCCTATAAAATCCTTATCTATAGAAAGGAAGATATTCTAAGTTCCTTTATTACTAAAGTAGCTATTTATAACTATCTTTATATACTTATAGCTAACCTGAGTGTATATAAGTTAGTTATAGTAAAATAGCTTTTTGGAAACTGAAACCTACCTACTAACTTTCTTATAATAAATATAGTATATAAGGTTCTAGTTTTCTTTACTAGTTAGAACTGTAAATATAGAGGTTTTATTCTTACTACTCTTCTAAGTAGACTATTAGTAAGGTAGCTTCTCTATATTAAATATTATCTCCTTATTATTAAATATAAGCTTTATTATCCTTACGCTCTTAAATATCTATATAGTTGCAGGCTTATAGTGTGTGGTAATTAGGTTTATAAATATAGTAGTTTTTAGCTTATATAAGTTATATAGTAAATAGTGGTTATTAGTTAGCTTTATCCTCTCTACTACTTTAACCTCCTTAGAAACTATCCTCCTTTAAACTTTCTCTAAACCTATATTAATATATTCTATTAGTGTAATATTAATTACTATAATATCTAGGATTATGTAAATATTTTCTATCTAAGTTTTCCTCTTCTTTAATACTAGCTGGTTTTTCTATAGAATTTTGATAGAGATAGATATTATTAACTAAGTTTAAGTAGTCTAACGTTTATCTTAAAACCTAATATTAGTAAACTACTACTATACCTCACTCTAGCTATATTATTATAGTAGGCTCTAGAAGTTAGTATATTAAGTTTATCTATAAGCTAATATTAATAAAGCTACTAGAAACTACTGAAACTTCTTAGTAATAAAGAGAAAAATTATCTTACAGTCAGGTTAGTTAATAGTTTATCTATTAAAAATAATATTTTTTTTAACCTTTTCTAGATTTTGTTATATCTATTTAATATAATAGTAATAGTTAAGTATATTAAAGTAGTAGATATTTCTAGAGGTATATTATAAAAGCTACTAATACTTAAGTTTTTAGTAGCTATCTACTTTATATTAGTAGTGTAGTATAAAATAGTTAGTATAAACTGATTCTAATTCTAGTTATTTTGAAAACTAAATTAATCTTAAAATCTACCTCCTTCTTTTCTAAAAGGCTAGTCTCTATAGTTACTATTATACTAAACTAATGAATTTATAGTGTAAACTATATAACTATTATAGTTATTTAGCTTAATAGTATATAATTCTATTACTAAACTTTAGGTCTCTCTAAAGTTATCTATAAGCTTCTATAAGTTAGTTTGTATCTTAGTAATAATTATCTAGTTAAAACTTAGGTTTTTAAATTAGCTTAAAAGTTACTTACTATTAAGGCTAAGTTTATCTATAACTATATTGGCTTTCTTAGTAGTTTTTATAACTTTTAACTAGAAGGCTGTATCTGTGGAAGCTGCTAAGGTTCCTATAGAAGTTAGCTAACTAATTAATTACTTAAGGAGGGTCTAGTTACTTACCTATTAGGCTAGTAAATACTTAAAAGAATACTAAGATACCTCTATTAGTTAAGGAATCTTATAGTAAAGATTTCTAGTAATCTCCTTAAGGAATTAGAATGGAAGTTAGTATAGAGAGATATAAATAAAATTAATATTAGGTAAAATAATATCCCTATAGATTCTCGCTTTTTCTTAAGGATTATTTATAGTAGTGAGAATAATTTATTACTCTAGATAAGTTATTAGAAGTTAGGTTAATATTATAGCTTATAGTATAAAGTTTCTTATTAAAGTTATAATTAACTATAGAGTCTATAATATTATAGATATATATTAGAATATTTCTAGTTACCTACCAAGTAAGCTTATTAGCTATTATAATTTTAATAATATACTTATACTATATACTATAGTAAAAGGAGACTTTAGTAACTATCTTATACTCTAGCTTATATAATATTTTAGATATAGTTTTATAGTTATGTAGAAAGTTAAGAATATTGTTATCTGTAAACTTAGGGGTATTCTTAGACTAAGGAACTATCTTTATAATTATTAGCTAAATAGACTGAAATTTAGAGAGTATTATAAAATTCCCTATAATTATTAGATAGTTAAGTAAAATTTTAGAGACCTTAGAGGTAGGTATATAATAGTTTTAGTTTACCTTATAGTTAGATAAAGAAGTATTATATAATTTCTCTAGAGTTTCTATTATATAGAGTTAGATCTTCTTAAAAGCTAGATTATTAAAAAAAGGATTAATAATAGTCAATTAGGGAAGTTTAGAAACTTTCTTCTTATTAGTATTTAACTATTTAGTAGTTATTATAGTAATTATTATATTTTTAGTTATTTTTTAATTATTAGTACATAGTAATAAAGTGAATCTTAATATTATATAGGAGAGTGGCTATTTTAATTAGGACTAATCTCTCTAATATTTTGTTTTTAGGATTCCCTAAATACTCTATCTTTACTTTAATATAAAGTTAGATCTATAAATTTATTTTTCTCTTTTAGGCTTTAATATTAGTAATATAAGTTTATATCTTTTATAGCTTTCTCTATTTTACTAATTCTGAATTATAATATATTATATAATATTTTTATTACTTTTCTGTAAGTTTTCCTATTTTGTAAGTAACCTATTTCTTTATTAACTTACCTCTTTTTATATTATTTTACTACTTCTTAATAAGAGTTAAGTAGATTAATATTATTAGATTTATTAATCTTGTGAGATTTCCTTCAGCTTAATAAGCTATTCTGGATTTTCTAATTTTATATATAGTTTTTTCTTATCTTCTTTATTATATTAATATGAATTAGATACTACTTTCTAAGCTAAATTAAGGGTTTTACTTTATTTTATAAAAAAGAATAAGTATATCTTTAAGTTTTCTATATTACTTTCAGGATTATTTATATTTCTACTAATTTATAATGAGAATATAGTTATTATTCTTTATTATTTATTAATATTAAGTTTATAAATAAGCTTTTCATAGTTATAGAGAATTTAAAAACCTTTATCTATAAGTTTTAAAATTTTTAGTATTATCTAGCTAGTTAAGATAATATATTATATTATAATTTTTAATTTAAACTATCTAAGATAGCGTAAGAATACCTCCTTATTCTAATCTATAAGGAACTAAGAAAAGATATATCTACCTCTAGGTATTATTAAAATAAGTATTAGCTGCTTAGGCTGAAATAACTAAATAAATAAAGTAAAATAACCTTCCCTAAGCTTAATCCTTCAGTAGTGGAAAATAGAGGGGAAACTCTAGAAAAATATATTAAATAAATAGTATTATATTCGCAGATCTACAGTATAAATAGTATCTTAATTACAAAAGTAATACTCTAGATTATAAAGGGTAGTATAGTGTGTATTCTGTGTCTTCCGCTATTATTCCCAAGTCTAGAGCTATAGATATAGGCTTACAGCCCGTGCGTATATACTGCTTATATAATAACTGAAGCCCTCGGCCGAGGCCTAGGCTAATCATACTATTAAATACCTTACTTTAGTCTTATTATTCTAAATTAATATACCTCCTAAAATATATCTAGAATAATCTATTTCCACTATTATTAAAGTATTAGGATTAAATATCCGCAGAATTAGCTTTATAGTGAAAAGTTATTTTAGTATAATAAATACCTCCTACTACTTTAGTCTCCAGTTAAAGGAAATACATTTCCAAGTTAAATAGTTTAAAAACTTTATAATAATGTTATATTAAAATATAAAAACCTTATAGTAAGTTATAAGTCTAAGGTAACTATAAATACCCTTAAGTGAGCTGGAGGAAAGCCAGTTAGTAATAACTTCTCATCTCTCTAAAATATAAGAGAGATTCTTTCTAGCTAATATAATAAACGTAATATACTTAATTATAATAATAGAGAACTTATACTTCTTAAAATTTAACTTTAAATTTATATCAGTAAGGTAGCTAAGTATTTAGTAAATTTTCTCTTTATATTTCTTTTATAAGTTACTAATATAAATAAATATATTATTAATATATATTATAATAAAACTATTTAGAAATTATTATAAATAGCTATTAAAATACTATTAAAATATAATGGAGGTATTAGTAAATCTAAAGGAATATATTATTTATTTATAAAGACTATAATATATTCAAAAAGCTATTTTTTCCTAATTTACTTTATTAATTTTAAGTTTATAAAATATATTAATAATATTGAATTATAGATACTAATAAGTTATAGTAACTCTCTAGAGGATCTTTAATATAAAAGAAAGATAATAATAATTCTTCTTTATAATTATATTAAAAGCTTTATAATCTATATGAAAGAATATTTCTCTATTTAGCTTCCTCATAAAAGAAACTAAACTATTAATAGAGAAGCTACTTATCTTAATAAATTCCTTATTAAGTAAACTCTCTAAAGTCTTCTTGAATATTAGAAGTTTATTCTATAATATATTATAGAGAGATTTCTATAGAAAGTTTGGTTTCTATTTCTTGTTATTAGGAATTAGCAGAATATAGTTATTTATCTCTAGTTAGCTGAAAAGTAGCTAATATAATAAATCTAGATAGAAAAGATCCGGAAATTCCTTTAAAATATTTATAGAAAAATAATACCTTAGATCCACCTTTATCTTTAAAGCTAATACTTCCTTAATATCTATAAGATTAATAAATATAATCTGATAGAAGCTTAGTATATTACTAATATATTATATAACATATTAGTATATAAATATAAATAAATTAATATTAAGTAAATAGGCTAATTAGATTTCATTAAGTTATACTAGCTTATTCTAATATTTCAGATAGATTATTATACTATTCTTTCTATAAATTATCTATTAGATTTTAATATTATACATAATATAGTTATTTTCTATTTATAGCTATTTAAAATATAAAAGCAGCTGGAGGCTTTCTATAATATATATCTAAATCTCTTATATATAGCTACTAATATCTAAAGTTATAATAGCTACCCTCTAGATATTACTAAATAATAACCTAATAGTATATTTCCTTATTTATCTCTTTAACCTATTAACTAGTAGAAGGTAAAGCTTCTTTATAAGGAAGATATAAATAATAATATAAATATTATAGCCTAAATTAATAGGTATATTAATAAAGTAACCTTTATTAATTTTAGCCTAAATAGTAGCTAACTACTAATTACTTACCTATTTCGTTTTCTATTAGTATTTCTATTTTATTACTTCTACCTCTATTAGCTTTAAAATCTAACTTTACTTTATAGTTACTTTATTCCTAAATTCTTACTATTATTAAATAGAGAAATATTATCCCCCTAGTTATTTTTAATATAATCTAGAGTAGCTATAGCTTTTATAATCTTTATATTAACTTTCTTATATTTCTATATTCTATTATTTCTATATATATAGTCTTTCTTACTATATCCAAAATATTAGTAAGTATTCTAGTGGTTCTTCAAATACTTCTTAGAGGTAGAAGAGAAACTACTAAAGTTTAAATATTATTATTATATCTTAATTACTTTAGTTATTATGATATTATTCTTTATATTATAAATAGTGGATTTCTAATAGAAATAATTAGTAATAGGCTAATATTCTCTTTATATATTTAAGCTTCTAAGTAATATTCTGAATTTTAGATAGCTAGAATCTATATTTTATAGAAGGATAAACTATGATAAGAACTTTCTTAAGATAGGAAAGTAAAATAATTTCAGTAGGAAAATCTAAATTATATTTAGCTATATATACCTTTTAGTATTAGCTAGAATCTTCTTAAATTAAGGTAGAAAAATAATTAGATACTTATTTTCCTTCTACCTCAAACTTTATAACTAGATAATAATATAAAGCTAGCTATTTAGAGTTAGATATATTTTATTTAGGTAACTTATAAAATTATCTAAATTATAGAAGTTTTTCAGTCTTTCTACTATATAGAAGATTTTAACTACCTATTAGAAACTAAAGTTTAAATAGAAGTAAATTAAGTAATAATATTTCTAATTATTATTTAAGAAATAATAGTTAATTTTAAGTTTGGCTTTTATTTATTAAATTTATACTTAATATTTCTTCCACTTACCTAAAAATCTTAGGGAAAGGGAAAGAAGTTTTCTTTAGTAGTTAGCTACTAGTAAAGATATAATAATATTATTAATTCTAAAAGTTAGTATCGTAATAAATATTATTTTGGAAGTTACTAAAGTATCCTAATATAAGCTAAAAGTATTTATTATAGTAGCTATCTGGAGATTATTATTTACTATAATACTTTTTCTTACTAATTTCTATATAAACTTATTAATTCTCTTATAGAGGATATTTAAGATATATTGTAACTATTATTAAAATAGTTTACTTATAAAGTTACTATTTATAAAGATATTCTGAAAAGCTTTAGTATTCTCTATTATTCTTTATATTAATTAGTTAGTTACCTATTATATAATATTATACCCTAGATATTATACTTAACTAAATTATATACTTAACTTATAGAAAGCTATTTTCTACCCAATATTATCTATATAGTAAATAGAATTAAGTTCTAAATATATAAAAAGCTAAACCTAAGCTTATTTAACTAGAAGGTAACGTAAAATAGTATTTATTTAAAACTAAGAAGTAAAAAAGAAGCTTTTATAAATATATAGAAAAGTCTGTATATATAATACTATATAGAATCTACCGGAGCCTCACCCAGGCGAGGGGGTTAGCTTCAAATACCTAGGTATAACTCTGGCTGGACATTTAGGTATAGCCTATAATAACTACTTAGATTTTACTCTAGATAGTATATTAGTTTAGAATAATATAGTTAGAATAAGGTATTTAGTAGCCTTCCACCTTTAATACTTTATTTCTACTAAATATAATTACCTAATTTATAATAAGAAACTTCTTGAAATATTCATCTACTTATAGATATAGAGTGTAAAGCTATAAAGTACCGGAAGGTTTAAGATTCTTACTAATTATAAGAACCTTAAGTATTTTATAACGAAGTGGTAACTTATAAAGAGGTAAAGTAGATAGATAAAGAAGTTATTCTAATATAACTTCTATTTTAAATACTATCTAGATATATAAATAGTATTCTCTAATATTCTCTCCAGAAGGAAATAGAATATACCTAAAAGGTAGAATAATAAGAGATAATAGAAGTAAGGAATATAAATTATTTAAAATAATATTCTTTCTGTAGAACTCGAGGTAAAATATATTAATATCACTAATATTTAGGGTTTTAAGGGAGAGCTAAATCTCTAATATATCTAGAAATATGTAATTAAAAGAAACCTCTCTTTTTAGTAGACTTTTATAGTTCTTTAGTAGGGAAAATATAACTTCCTCCCCTATCTCTATATTAAGATTTAGATTATTATATACATCTCTAATATATTAGGATAATTTACCTATAGAGAGAAAATATAGATACCAGAAAGTAAAAACAGTAATAACCTCCTAAATAAGTTTAGAATTAGATTAATATAGAAGTTTCAAAACTTTCACTCTATAGAATAGCTGGGGCGAAATGATATACTAGAAATTATAAGTTATTAGTTCTTCTGATCTATATAGTTTCAAAAGATTTGCTAATTTATATATAACTATAATATATATAGAGATATGTATATCTGGAGGTAAGTAAAACAGGAATTCCTAAAGTTCCTGCTAGTCTTTAACTAATTAAATATTAATGTATGAATAGATTTTATTATTAACTTATTTTTCTAAAGGTATAATAGCTATTACCTTTCAATAAAGTCTCTATACTGAAGGCGAGAGATATTATAGAGGTAAATGTATATATTTAGTGGTTTGTTAGTTACTACTATAGGTTTTATAGAATATTATACTTTATTATAAGTAATAAAGAGTTTAACTGGGTAAATTACTTCTAGAAGAAGTTTTATAAATTAATATATATTATATATTTACTAAGTATTAGTTACTATCTATAGATAAATAGAATTATAAAGTCATGTAACTAAAAGATCTAAGTGGTATTAAGAGTATTTATATACTAATTCCAGAATAACTGGGGTAATTTACTGCCTATTATATAACTAGCCCTCTTTACCTAATAGTATAATACTATAGAAACTACCTCTTTTTTATAAATAATAATTATTGTATTAACTTTGTACTAATTACTAGAAAGCTTATATTAATATCCAGTAGTAGTAAAGTTGCTACCTAATAATTAGGTAAGAGAATATATATAGTAATTATATATATATATATATGTAGAGATAGTAGTAGCTGAAGAAGGATTAGAAATTTAGGTAAATAGAATCCGGTTCTCTATAGATTAATACTCCGTTAGTCATAAAGCATAATCAAATATTTCTAACTATAAGTTACTAAGGCTAAATTAGAAGTTAGCTTAATTATACTATAAGTATATAGTGGTGAAGATTCTCTTGCTATATATTATAAAGCTGAATTTATCAGGACTTATCTATTTATAATTCTAGATAGATATACTGTGGAGAATTACTACTAATTCTCTACTGGGGTAGATAATTACTAATAGCTAGCTACTATTATTAGTGAATAATAATAGGAAAGCTAAATAGCTAATTGAAAATATTCTTACTAGAAGCTAGTTAACACTATAGTAGAAATAGCAATATTAGAGTAATACAAATTAATATAAATACTTATTATAAATAATAATAGCAATTCAGCCTAAAGCCTCCGGCGAAGTAGCAGCCGGAAGGAAGGGGCGTAAAATTATAGACTATATCTGAATATTTAGCTAAAGCTATATTTAGGTATTTAAAGTTCACCCACTTGTCTGGGTTAGGCTCCAGTAGACTTTATATAGTATTATATATATAGACTTTTCTAGATACTTATAAAAGCTTCTTATTTACTTCTTAGGTTTGAATAAATAGTATTATACGCCACTTTCTGGCTAAATAAGCTGAGGTCCAACCCTTTATATATACTTATAATATAGTATTATATTCTAGAAGTTATATTTAACTGAATTATATGCTTAAATAGTAGGACGCTATAGTCTATCTAGTATTATTTATATAGTTAATAAAACCAGATTCTAAATATATAGAAACCTAAATTTAAGCTTATTTAAGTAGAAGGTAGCGTAAAATACTATTTATTTCAAACTAAGAAGTAAAAGATAAGCTTTTATGATTATTTAGAAATATCTATATATATAATACTATATAGAGCCTACTGAAGCTTTACCTAGGTGAGGAAGTTAGCTTTTAATATTTAGGTATAACTTTAACCAGATATCTAGTTATAGCTTATAATAACATCTCTATATTTTAATAAAGTTTCTTTATCCTTTTACTAAAAGTAGAGTTTAAATTTATAGTCTAACGTATATAAAACTCTTAATTATTATATTATTATTATCTAAATTAAATATAGTAGGAAGGGGCTAATAGCTTGCTTTCTATTGTAACTATTAGTGGATATATTACCCCCTGAAGTATAACTTTAGCTTTTCTATCTTTCCACTAACTACTGCAGCTGGCCCCAAGTTAATTTAGGCCTAAATTTCTTGCAGCTATAGTAGCTAGTATATTTACTTTACGTTAATCTTTTTGATAATAAATAACTAATAACGTCTTCTATATTAACCTTACATCCTTATATCCTTATACTATTTACGTATAATTTGAATATCTTGAGAGATTTAATTACTGCTAACTTTACTTTATTTAAATACTTATTATAATCTTAATATCCGCAACCTTAACGTCCTTATTATATTCTACCTACCCCTAGGATGAAACTTTGTATTTCTAATATAAAGGTTTTCTACTACTAATATAAGCTAACTTATAATCTTTATATAAGTATAGTGGAATATAGCCTACTTTTATTAGTAAATAATCTTAATATATAAATTAAATACAGCTAATATATAAATAATATTAGTATAAATACAGATACTTTTAATATAGCTATATAGTATTGAAAGTTCCAGTAATTATAATGGTATAATATTCTATAGTATCTAGTAACTAATATAATATATTAATATTAGGATACTGTCTAGTTAATAATTAGTCTCTAAAATTATTAGCTTAATATAGTAGATTATAAAATAACTAAATAATATTCTTTTAAATATCTAGAGTTTACTTATTAATATTTGTATTTATAATATTACTTAGGCTTTTTAGAAGATATTAATATCCCCAGTTATAGAGGTTATAATAGAATATATAGGGCCTACTATTATATTCCCCTAGTTATAGGTAGCTATATAGATTCAAGGGGAAGTTTAACTTAATTATAATAGTAATACTAAGAATAGTTTAAATACGGAAAAGCAATATATTATAGAATACTTAACTTTCGCAAGCTTTTTATTTTATTCTATCTTGAATAGGTTTATAAGAGTTTTTAACCCTATAACCTTAGTAGTTACTTTTAGCTATATATATTAAACTCTAGCCCTACTGAGGTTTTTACTATATAGATTATTACTATAAGACGTTCCTCCACTATAAGATTAGAAATTATAACTAAAGATATAATTATATATAATAATAAGTAATCTTATTACTATTTAAACTAGTTATAAGCTAGTATTAGCATAAATACTATTACTAGGTAGATTTTACACTTAGAACTATATATAGGGTGAAAAGCTTAAATACCACCACAGATATAAAGCAAAAGTAACTAAATAAATGAAATATAGTATATAAAGTTATAGATATACTAAGTATCTCTTGGGAGTATATAAATATAATTCGGTAAAGTATATACTGGAGATATATCTCTCTCAATCTAATAATATTAACTACTAGAAGGATAATTACCTTATAAGAGTTTATTATAAGTATCTTATTATTAAGGATTTACTACTAAAAGACTCTAGAGGTAATATTAGTATTCTAGCTATAGAATAATGACTGCTTCAATAAAAAGGTAAAATAAATGTTTTAAGCTTAAATAGCTATAGTATACCTCATATATTTAATTTACTAAAGGAAACTTAATAAAGAAAGAGGTATATGCTTTAGTATATACCTAAACGTTTCTAGTTAGTATAGTGAATATTTACAAACAAAGAGAAACCTTTATCAATTAAGATATCTATAGGTAACCCTATTACCTTAATATAGTAATAGAAATACTATAGATTAATATATTTATAGCTTTAAATTTCTCTTTTAAATTATATAGAATATAATATTTTGGATATTATTACAGTCTATATCTGAATATTCAGCTAAGGCTATATCTGTTAGAGTTATAGCTATTTTGCTACTACTCTTTTTATTCCAAATACTCTGTATTAGGTAAATAAGGGTTAAGTATTCTACTTTACTCTTATAACGCTATGTTTTCTATTTATTCTAGTAAATCAATTATTAGAGTTTAGGCTATATAGCCTACATAAATTATACTCTAAATTAGTTGAACTTTAATATCAAAAAAATTGATGAACGGATCATATAGTGGCCCGTGCGCAAACGGCTTCCGTTTATCCGTTGCATATAAGGTTAACCTTTCTGAAAATAAACTCTATTTTAATCAATATACCCGGAAGCTTCCCACCTTCAGTGGAATCAGAACTTCCTATCTTTATCACTATTTCTACTAATATCAATACTGTTTTCAGATATTATTCTGAATTCCCTATTCTTCTGTAATTTATTGAGTGTTAAATTCCCTTGACTTATTTGCTAGTCTTCTATACTATTTTAATAATATCTAGGTATCTGAAGCTAATTCCCTTGCCCAGATGGAGCTCCAGTAGGCTTTGTATAGTATTATATATATATAGACTTTCCTATATACTTATAAGAACTTCTCTTTTACTTCTTAGCTCTAAATAAATAGTATTTTATATTATCTTCTAGTTAAATAAACTTAAATTCAGTCTTTTATATATTTAGAACTTAGTTTTATTTACTATATAGATAATAAGATGTAAAGTATAGCTTCCCACTATTCAAGTATATAATTTAGTTAATAATAGCTTCTAGAATATAATATTATATAATAAATAACTAACTAACTAATATAATAAATAATAGAGAATATTAAAGTTCCCCAGAATACTTCTATAGATAGTAACTTTATAAGTAAATTCTTTTAGTAGTAATTATAATATATCTTAAATTCTTTCTACTAGAGGATTAATAAACTTCTATATAAATTAATAAAATAAAATACTATAGTAGATAGTAACCTCTAGGTTGTTATTATAATAGATACCTCTAGCTTATATTAGAATACTTTAGTAACCTCTAAAATAATATCTATTAGGATACTAACCTTTAAGGTTAATAATATTATTATATCTTTACTAATAGCTAACTGCTAAAGGAAACCTCTTTCTCTATTTCTAAAATTCTAAAGTAAATAGAAGAAATATTAAGTATATATTTAATAAATAAACGTTAGATTGAAGATTAACTACTATTTCTTTAATAATAACTAGAAATACTAAAATATAATTTACATCTTTGTAAATTTCAATTTCTAATAGGTAATTAAAATTTTCTTTATAATAGAAAAGCTAAAGAACCTCTATAATTTAAATAATCTTATAAGTTACCTAAAGAGAAATTATTCAAATCTAAATAGCTAGCTTTATATTATTATCTAACTATAAAGTTTTAGACAGAAAGAAAATAAGTATTTAACTATCTTTCTACCCCAATTTGAAAAAGCTCTATCTAATATTAAAGAATATATATAGCTAGATATAATCTAGACTTTCCTACTAGAAGCTACCTTACTTCTATATCTTAAGAAACTCTTTATTATAATAAATCTTCCTATAGAATATAAACTCTAATTATTTAAAATTTATAATATAATTTAAAGGCTTAAGTATATGAAGAAAATATTAACTTACTTTTAGCTATTCCACCAGAAATCTACTATTTATAATATAGAGGGTAATATTATAATAACTAAAGTACTTAAGAAGTAATAATAATTTTAAAGCTTTAGTAACTTCTTCTCTACCCCCAAGAAGTATTCTAAGAACCGCCAGAATATTTACTAATACTTTAGATACAGCAAGAAAAATTATATTTATAGAAACTATATAACCTAAAAATATAAAAAAGCTAATATAAGAATTATAAAAGCTAACGTGGTTAATAAGTAAGTGAAACAAATAAGCAAGTAAAACATAAAACCGCAACCACAACACACTAATATAATCTTCTAAATTTCTCCCGCAAGGAATAATACTATATACTAAAATAAAACCAATCTATAGCTTACTTTTAAGCTATTAAAAAAACCTAAATCTTAGTATGCAGACTGCAGCAAATATCTACTTTATTAGTTATAGTATATTAATATATTATATTAAGAGTATTCTATTATAGTATAATATTATATCTAATTTGCAAAAGCTAATATTACTAAAAGAAGAGAAGTTAGTAAAGTATATTCTTAATCTAGATTTCTAATTATTTCCTTCCTAAATTAGTAATATAGAAAATATAGCTAATTAACTACTTACTAACTATAATATACCCCCAATTAGAAAATACTAGACTTTAAACTTTATTAAGTAACAACTATAACTTTTAATATACTTTTTTATAGATATAACTATAAACAAGCTTAATATAAAAATCCAGATATAATAAATATATAGTTTCAGCTTATAGTAAGTATAGTTACAAAATATAGTATTATTAACTTAGATATTTATAACTTTGATAAAACTGAATTTATAATAAGCTAGATTATATTCGAAATAGTTATTATCAATACTAAAAGGCATTTAAATATAAAAATAATACAGCCTGGTAATTATAAGTAAATTACAGTTATTCAGGGTATTAATTTATCGGGCTATAGTATTCCACTATATATTATTATTATAGGGTAATACTACCTGTCTATATAATATACAGAAATAGATCTTGTATATAACTAGATTATAATAATATCTGAAAATAGATAAATAATAAATAAAAGAAACCTGAATTAGCTTTGGTATTTTAATTAGCATATAAAACTATATATTTAAAGTAGTTACCGCCTTCTAATTATTAATATATATATATATTACCATTCTACAGACTTTAAAATATATTATAAGAAACATAATATTATTACACTCTATATACTATCTTATTTATTTTATTTACTTCAGCCTTTAGATATTAGATATTTTAGACCTCTAGAAATAATATATAGTTAATAAATTAAGAATAAGATATATTAAGGTAATATCTATATTATAAAAGAAAACTTCTTTCCTATATTTTATAAGGTTTTTATATAAGCTCTAATAATTAAAAATATCCAGAAAGGTTTCAGAGGGACTAAACTTGTTCTTTTAAATGCTAAAATAGATATTTAAAACTTCATATTAAATTATATGCTTTAATATCCCCAGGGTTTCTTCTAATAATATTACTATCTTAGATTTTCTAAATACTAAATAATCTAATAGAGGTATCTTCTTAGTCTAAACTTATTAAGAATCAAATCTCCTACTATTAAAATAGTTTAGCTTTTCTACTATATAGAAGGTTTTAATTATCTACTGGAAATTAAACTTTAAAAAAGAAGTAAATTAGATATTAGTATTTCTAGTTACAATTATAGAAATAGTAGTTAATCTTAAATTTAACTTTTATTTATTAAATATATACTTAATATTTCTTCTACTTACCTTAGAACTTCAGAAATAGAGAAAGAGGTTTCCTCTAGTGGTTAGCTACTAGTAAAGATATAATAATATTATTAACCTTAAGGGTTAGTATCCTGATAGATATTATTTTGGAGGTTACTAAAGTATTCTGATATAAGCTAGAGGTATCTGAATAATTATAAAATATCCACTAATATATATATATAACTATTATATATATAGGGGTATTTATATCTAAAAGTAAGCTAAAACGAAGTTCCTAAAATTCCGATTAAAGTCTAATTAGTTATATTCTAATTTATTTATATACTTTATTACTAACTTACTTTCTAAAAATAAATAAGGTAGCTATTACCTCTAGATTATTATAAATTAACTAAATAATATTTCTATACTAAAGAAGATAAATATAATAGAGGTAAAAGTATATATCCAGTAGTTTCTTAGTTACTATTATAGATTTTATAAAATACTATACTTTATAATAAGTAATAAAGAATCTAACTAGATAAATTACTTCTAAAAGAAATTCTATAGGCTGATGGATATTATATACTTATTAAATATTAATTACTATCTATAAGCTAACGGAATTACAGAATAATATAACCAGAAGATCTAAGCAGTTTTAAGAATATTTATATATTGACTTTAGAATAACTAAGGTAACTTACTATCTATTATATAGTTAATTCTCTGCAACCGGTAGTATAATCTAATAGAAACTATATGTTTCTTTATAAATTATGAATATTATATTAATCTTATTCCAGTTACTAAGAAGTATATGGAATTATTTAGTAATAATAAGGCTGCTACCTACCAGCTAATTAAGAAAGTATACTTAATAATAATATATATTTATATAGAAATAGCTACCACTCAGTAGAACTTAAAAGCCTAGGTAAACATAACTTTATTCCCTATAAATTAATATTAAGTTAATAATATAATATAGTTAAATATATTTAACTATAAGTTACTAAAGCTAAGCTGGAAGCTAGCCTTATTATATTATAAGTATATAATAGTGAAGATTCTATTACTATATATTATAAAGTTAGATACCCTAGAGTTTACTTACCTACAGTTCTATATAAATATACTCCAAAAAGCTACTATTAATTTACTACCTAGGTAGATTACAGTTAATAGCTAGCTACCACTATTAGTAAATAATAACAGAAAGACTAAATAGCTAGTTAAAAATATTCTTACTGTAAGAATATACTAAATAGAAAGAGAATACTAATAGAAGGTTTTTATTAAATAGAAAGAGTATATAAACCTAATATTAAAGTTAATTAATATTATTATAAATATAATAGTATTAAAATAATATAAGGAAAGATATAAACTTATTATAGAGAATAATAGTAACTTAGTCTATAGCCTCCAGCTGCCACCCAGCTGGAGAGAAGGAAGATAATATTACAGACTATATCTGAATATTTAGCTAAAGCTATATCCAGAAATTTAAAACTAACCCCTTCGCCTAAGTGAAGCCTTAGTAGGTTCTTTATAGTATTATATATACAGACTTTTCTATATACTTATAAAAGCTTCTCTTTTACTTCTTAGTTCTAAATAAACAGTATTTTACGCCACCTTCCGGTTAAATAAGCCTAGATCCAGCCCTTTACAGATATTATGCAAACTATTATTTCATTATAGTTAAGACTTTAGGCTATCAGTAAGGAGTTAGTAAAGTTATAAACTCAAAAGCGTAACTATATAATACGTATAGGCCTTAGGGGCTTAAACGTCTAAGAGAAGAAATACTGATAAGAATATATACTCTATAGCCTATATAGAAAGCTAGAATAACTAGAATTACTATATAAATTAAATAATATAGTAGCCTTAAATTACTTTAAAATATAAACTCTCTTTTAGCTACTACTAGTTACCTTACTAAATTAAAACCTTATAGTCTATAGAGACTTACCCTTTACTATTTCTATTTCTCTCACCTATGGTCTTAGGTATTTTCTTACAATCTTATAGTAATAATACGTTAGAGCCTCAGTAAAGTTAGAGCTTGAAATATATACCTAGAAGTAACTAGTAATATTATAAAGTTAGAAACTTTAATTAACCTCTAAAAGATAGAATAATATAAGGCATTAAAAGCTAAATATTCTACAATTTGCTATTATTCTATATTAATATCTCTATAATGAAACTAAGAGCCTCCTTAAATCTATATAGCTACTTATGAGAGAAAACATAATAGTAGATTCTAAATCTTTTTATATAATCTCTATTACGAGAAGTACTAATATCTCCTAAAACGCCTAAAGAATATCATAAATACAGGTATTAATAATTAGACTCTAGATATTTAGAACATTACTATCTACTTATTCTATATTTTACTATATTAAGCTAATTAGTTTACAGACTAATTAATAATTGAATAATATATTAATATATACTAGTTACTGAATATTTGAGAGCATTATGCTATTATAATGGCTAGAGCTTTAGTAGATTAGAAGTAAATATATCTATAGTAGTGTTTATTAATATATTAGCTATATTTAATTTCTTTATCGAGATTTGTATCTAATGATAATAGGCTAAGGTCTATTAAGTTTATGTAGAGATTGTGAATTAGCTTATTCAGTAGTAAATAGTATTTATATTAGTAATATAAACTTTGTTCTTAGAGGTAGAAACAGTTTAGTCTAAGGAATATTAAAGGTATATATACTAAGATTATAATAAGTATAGCAATAGAGTAGCTATACGTAGTAGTAATTAAATGTCGTAAGATATTTACCTTATATATACTATAAGAACATAAGGATATAAGGTTACTATAGAAGAAGGTACTAGTTATTTATAATTTTAAAGGTTACTAAAAGGTAAGTATACTAGCTATAGCTATAAGAAGTTTAGTCTTGGATTAACTAGAGACTAGTTATAGTAGTTCGTAGGATAGGAGGGCTGAAGTTACACTTTAGAAGGTAATATATCAACTAATAGTTATTTTAAAAACTAAGCTATTAGCTTTACCTATACTTATGGGTATAAATATATTAGAAGATTAAATTAGGTTTTATAGTATTATCTCTAAACGTAGTTTTACAAAGTTTTTTATGTTGTATTAATTAACTTAGAAGGCTTATTAGTATATACTTATGGAGAAACACTACTACTTATAATACTCTAAGTTGAAAGTTAAATAATAATTTACCTTTTTATCTTAGAATCTTTATATAAGTAATAGCTTAAATATATTCTTATCTTCTATTTTATTTTTATAAATGCAGTATTTATAGCTTAAGATTGATACTTCAAATAGTATGAGGAATCTTTGACTTTTAATATTTGAAAACATTACTATTATACTTAAAGACCTTCGTATTAATATACTATTAGTATTAAAGAAGTATAATAGAAATATTAGATATTATAATGATAATAATATTAGATTAGTTTATAAGATAAAAGCTCTAGAAGTAGTTAGTAATTCTACTTCTTAAAATTACAGTTAGAGTATAGTAATATTAATCTTAGTAATAGAGATTAAACATTAATAATATTATACTCTATAGAGTAGAGTACGATAATAATGTTAACTGTGTTAAACTAGTATAGAAGACTACTTAATAGGTCAAGGGAAATCAACACTCAATAAATCACAGAAAAATAGGAAATTCAGAGTAATATCTGAAAATAGTACTGATATTAGTAGAAATAGTAATAAAGATAGGAAGTTCTAATTCTACTGAAGGTGTGGAACTTCCATATATGTCTATCTAAAAAGAGTTTGTTTTCAGAAAGGTTAACCTTACGTAATACGAATAAACGGAAGCCATTTACGCTTAGGCCGCTATATTATCTATTCACCAAATATCTTTATATTGAAGTTTAACCAATTTAGAGTATAATTTATAAAGGTTGTATAACCTAAACTCTAATAATTAATCTACTAGAATATATAGAAAGTATAGGGTTATGAGAGTAAAGTAGAATACTCCACTCTTATTTACCTAATACAGGATATTTGAAATACAAAAAGTAATAGCAGAATAGCTATAACTCTAACAAAATGTATCTAATATAAACCAATAGATATATCTATAATATATTATATATAATAGCTAGTATATATACTCATATTTATAAATCTTCAGCGTCTAATATACTATAAATATAAGCAAATCAATTATATATATGTACTATATATCATATACTGTAGATTATATCTTCATTCTATTATATAAGACTATAGCAGCAAAATGTTCAATAAGTCTTCTATATACTAAGATCAAATGTCTTTAATAAAAGCTATATATATTAATTTGATAAATAAATTCTTTAACTTTAACGTTGGAAGTTGGTTTAGAATATAGTGTATTATAAGTGGTATAAATGTAATTATATATATTTATAATAAAACATAATTACAAACTTACTTAGTCTATTTTATTTCGTCACTTTCACTCTATATTTATAGTGATATCTAAGCCTTTTAGGCTTTATATAGCTCTAACGATATATTATACTTAGTACTAGTTTATATACTAATACTAATATATAACTAGTTTAAATAGTAATTCAGTTACTTATTATTATAGATTATTATATTACTGATTATATTATTAAACTTCATAATACAGAAAGATTACATAGTAATAATTTATATCGTAAGAAGCTTAGTAGAGCTAAAGCTTAATATATTTAGAGCGAAAGGTAACTACTAAAGTTATAGAGTTAAAACTCTTCATAATCGTCTAAAATAGAATAGAGTAAAAAGCTAAAAGCTAAGTATTTTATGACCTACTATTCTTTTATATTATATACTTATAATAAGATTAGAATCTCCTTAAAATCTATATAGCTTATTATAATTGAAAGGATAGAGGATAGATAAAGAAATGTCTATTTATAACTACTAGAACTAGAACTATCAGTTTTTGAAACTGAACTTTACTATAATTATCCTTAATATTATCATCAATAGATAATCTATAAATATCTAAAATGAAATTATATAGTTGTCTTATAATCTATAATATTAAACCTACTGTATCAGTAATTAGTTCTTAATTAAATAATATCTTACTATTAAGATAATATAGTATTAATCGTAAAGTACCTTATAATAACATAATAATATACCTATAGAGACGTTAGAACTATCTGGCTATGTTGCAAGAATTTCTTTTTATTAAAACTATTATTCATATATTAGGTATATTTAATTAATATATTAGGTATATTTAATCAATATAATAAGATTATTTATTAATAAGAAAAAGCTAAATTCCACTATACTTATATTCAGCTTATACGTTAGCTTATATTAGTAATAGAGAATCTTGATATTAGGGGTGTAAAGCTTTATCTTAAGGGTAAGTGGGATATATAGTTTAGAGAATATTGCAGTTACAGCTTTTAAGGTTATAATAAGTATTAGTTAGTGGTAATTAAGGTCTCGAGATATCTAAACTATATATAGCGTGAGGATGTGAGAGTATAGAAGTATAAGGTTAATATAGAAGAAGTTATCGGTTATTTATTATCTGTAAAACAATTAATATAGAGTAGGTATAATAGTTGTAGCTACAGGAAATTCAGACTGAGATTGGTATAGGGCTAGCCATAGTAGTAAGTAGAGCTAAAAGGGCTAAAATTATACTTTAGGAGATAATATATCTACTAATAATTATAATAGAAAGTAAGCTATCAGCCTTTTATTAGTTTATCATATTGAAAGTATAGGTATATATATATTTCAGATAGGAATGCTACTATATCTTATATATAAATAATATACTTATATTTATAGTATATAATATATAACATATAATATAATATACACTTGAATTATATTATATATTAATTCTAAACACTCTACTTTAGAGGTAGTATATAAAATAGTTTTATCTTTTATATAGTTTCTAATGTACTCTATCCTATAAATACTATAAGTTCTCTATACTTCTCAAGTAAGCCTATAGTTATTATATGTTAAGTAACGAGTAATAATATTAATGTTTTAGGTAACTAATATATACTAGGAATGAGAAATCCTATTAAATATAAGGATATAGACTCTATAGACTATATAGAAAGCTAGAATAGCTAGAACTACTATACGGATTGTATAATATAGTAGCTAGGGTTACTAGAGAGTAAGAAGCCCTCTTACAGCTACCATTAGTTAGCTTACTGAGTTGAAATCGTATAATCTAAAGAAACCTACCTTTTACTATCGACCCCTCGCTTACTTAGGCTTTTAGCTACACTCTTATAATTGTTAACTTTTACGTCTCTAAGGATGTAAGATTAGGATTTTAGTAATAGTTCTATAATAAACGCTCGCTAATTATTCAGCACTAATATTAATAACTATGTCTGAAATTCTCGCTTCTAGAAATATAACCTCTAACGAATATATAATAACTCCTATAGCTAAACTAATATAAGTAGCTAAAGTAAGTAATATAGCTACTAATACTATAATAACTAGTGAGTAATAGTAATACGAACGTTATCTAGATAGATATAAATAGATACTAGTAACTTAAGTAATATAGTTACTATAGTGGCACTTATATATATCCTTAAATAATAATTATCTATTCGAAAGTTTATAGTAGAATAACTATCTAGTAATATACTATCAGTAAGCTTTATATTATAAATAGTATCTATAGTAACTTATAAATATTAAGATTACTTAAAACTTCCTAATTACTCTTACAGCTGTTTTTATAAAAAGCTACTTTATATTAAAGTTAGAATTAGCTAATAGTGGTCTACAGTAGCTATATTCTATAGCTAGAAGTTTTAGAAGTATAAATAATTTAGGAGATTGTAATTAAATTATGATATATCTTCTAAACCTTATAATATAATTACGATTATATATTGCTAAACTCTATATAATCTGACTTTATAGTCTTAACTTACTAATTATTTCCTAATTTTAGATTATAAGAAATATATATATATAGTATACTTTATTTACTTTAGTATATAGATTGATTTCTACTTAAAGCTTTTACTAAATAGTTAGCTTTTTGAGGAACCTCTCAGTTAGAGTTATTAAGATTATATAAAGTTTCTTTCTTTTACTACCTTAAGGTTAGAACTTAGAGATACTTATAATACTAAAGATTTAATAGTTAGCTACTAAAAGCTATAACTATAGTAGCTAAATATCTATAAGAGATTCTTTATTACTAGAAGAATACTGTAAATAACATAAAGAGTGTAATTAATAATAATATAATATTTAGATATAAATATCTTAGGGGGAGAGGCTAATATCTTACTCCCTATTGTAACTATTAGTAAATATATTACCTCCTGAAGTATAACTTTAGCTCTTCTATCCTCCTACTAACTACTATAGCTAATTCTAAGTTAATTTAAGTCTAAACTTCTTACAGCTATAGTAGCTAATATATCCACCTTATACTAACCTTTTTGATGATAAATAACTAATAACTTCTTCTGCGTTAACTTTACGCCCTTATATCTTTATATTCTTATATCCTTATACTATCTATATATATAATTTAAATATCTTAAGAGATTTAATTACTATTAACTATAGCTACTTTATTTAAATACTTATTATAACCTTAATATCTGCAACCTTAATATCCTTACTCTCTAGATAAAATTTTACGCCTCTAATATGAAAGTTCTCTACTACTAATATAAGTTAACTTATAAGCTTCACGTAAGTATAGTAGAACTTAGCCTACTTTTATGAGTAAATAATCTTAATATATTAAGTGCAGCTAATATGTAAATAATATTTATATAGATATAGATACTTCTAATATAGCTAGATAGTTTTCAAAACCTCTATAATTACGTTACTATAATACTATATAGTATCTAGTAATGAATATTACTATAATATATTAATATTAGGATATTATCTAATTAATAACTAGTCGCCAAAATAGTTAGCTTAATGTAGCAAATTATAGAATAGCTATATAATTTTCTTTTAAATATCTATAGACTACCTATTAATTATAGCGTTTAGGATAATTTTAGTGAAGTTTAATCTAATAAATTAATAGTCTTAATTATAATAATTATAGCTATATATCTCTTTATCTATTCTATACTTTTTTAGTTATAAGTAACTATATAGATTTCGAGAGGGTTTTAATTCTATTATAGAAATATAGAAAAGTAATAGATTATAGAACGCTTAGTTTTCGCAGGCTTTTTATTTTATTCTATCTTTAAGAGGTTTACAAAAGTTCTTAATTCTATAACCTTAGTGGTTACTTTTAGCTATATATATTAAGCTTTAGCTTTACTGAAGCTTTTACTAATTATTACTATAAGGTCTTTCTCTACTGTAGGGTTAAATATTATAACTAGAAGTATAATTATCCATAATAATAGGTAATTTTATTACTATTTAAACTAGTTATAAGCTAGTATTAGTATAAATACTATTACTAGGTAAATCTTATAGTTAGAATTATATATAGGATGAAGAGCTTAAGTACCACTATAGGTATAAAGTAAAAGTAACTAAATAAATATCTTAGGAAAACTAATATTCTGGAAAAATACTATTTAAGAAAAACTTTACCTAGAAGGCTAGATTATTTATAAAGTTTATAGTAAGAGATATTTTTTATAGTTACTTATTACTATAATAAACTCTATATATTCTACTGGAGATATTACTATTTGATATAAAGTTCCTATAAGTAACTTACTACTAAGAGCTTACTACTGAAGAACTCTAGAGGTTGTTCTAAATCTATAACTATAAGAAGAATATATAGTAGTAGTACTTCCCTTAAGGATATATAACTAACGAATATATATTACAGCCTCAGTAATCTAATTAACTAGAGGAAGCTTTATATAAATAATTTACTATAGAATACTCTATAAAAGGAAGGGGTTAGATACCTTAGTATTTAGCTAAAGATATCTAGTTAATAAAATGAAAGAATTAAATACTTTAGTAATATCTTAAGATTTCTAGTTAATATACTGAAGCTTTATAGGTTAGTATACTAATAAGAAGGGTTTACTAAGAAGCTAGAAATATTATAAGTTAATATACATATAGCTTAAGTCTCTAGTTAATTCCTTAATCTGTTATTTAGACTGTTATTTTAACTGTTATTTTAACTGTTATTTTAACTGTTATTTTAACTTTTATTTTAACTGTTATTTTAACTGTTATTTTGACTGTTATTTTGACTGTTATTTTAACTGTTATTTTAACTGTTATTTTAACTGTTATTTTAACTGTTATTTTAACTTTCATTTTAACTAGCATTTTAACTGTTATCTTATCTTCAAACTTTAAGCTACTTGCGAACAACTAGTAACGTTATATATCAAAAATGTAGCTATATAGTATTTACAGATTTTGGAAGCTAAGGCCTCTGAAGCGGGAGATAAATATAAGAATACAGACCCTATAGCCTATAGGGAGAGCTAGAATAGCTAGAATTACTATATAGATTATATAATATAGTAGCTAGGGTTCCTATAGAATAAGCGGCATCTTACAGATACTACCAGTTAGCCTACTAGGTTGAAATCTTATAACCTATAGAGACTTACCTTTTACTATTTACTTTTTCCTTACCCAGCTTTTTAGCTATACTTTTATAATAGAATACTTCAATTATTAATACTAGTGTCGGTTACGCTATACTGTAGGGCATACGGTAACTATACGCGCTGCCACATACGTGGCGGCATGCCCTCCATAGCCCACTGGCCACGGGTGCCTGGCACCCGGCGCCAGCCGTAGCCTNNGCCGTAGCCTAGCGGCGTGGCAATTAGTAAGCAATTGCCACGCTATAGATCTAGAGCCTTACGTGGCGCCGCGCGCCACGTAACGTAATAATAACAACAACCGAAAAACCAGAACACCAGTTTACACCTGTACGACGAGATCACATACAGCGTACGATATCCTAACGATTAAACTAACACTGATCAGTAGTTAACCTAACTGTCTACCACTATACCGCAGATCAGTAAAGCCTATTACGCCAGAAGAAGTAATCGCAAAACCCTACGCCTGAGGTCTACATAAGGTGAAAGATTGTGAGACTATTACTTAGACGCCTCAGACCCTCCCTGCCTTAGAATCTCGCCAGAAGCCTCTAAACTATATACTAACCCCCTTGAGGAAATTACTATAAAGAAGATACCTTTAGGTAGTAATTATAATTACCTCAGTAAACCTCCCCTTTATAATAGTTAAGTTAAGATACTCTATATAACTAATAAGAAGTTAATTATTATTACACCCTCATTATTACTATCTGGAGTATATTCAGCAAATATAATAACCCTCTTTAAACTATCGCCAGACTTTTTAGCATTAGAGATTTATAATATCTCTAACTTCAACCCCTCAAGAGACCTATATAGCCTCTTAAAAACTCTTCCCCTACCCCTCTCTATATGGATCTAGCAATATTAATAACCCTCCCTTACCCCACACCCCTCTCACCCTCATAATAATATCCAAATCTACCCCTATAGGTAAGATGCCTACTCCAGGCACCCCTACACCCACAATAATAACACCCTCAGGCATCCCTATTCCTATAAAACTCTACTAATATCTTAACCTAACGTTATTTAACTGAATCCTTAATATTAACTATAATAACATCACAAAGAAAGATTCTACCATAATCTCTACCTTCTTAGCCTACCAGATAGTCCTCTATACCTATATAAAACTATATAACCTAAAGCTCTTTCAGACATTCCAGAATAACTTTAAAAAATAGCCTTTAATAACATAATAACTAGCTAACACTAATATAGTCTATTACCTTAGAGACCACTTTATAACTTATAGTATTAAAGTTAATCTAAATAGCGACCAGATTTATACCATTACACACTAACTTACCCACTAAAAAAAATTTACCCTATAGACCCTAGAGGAGATTAATAATATCTTAAAGTAGTATACTACCCTTAAAACTAACCTTAAAAAGTATCCTAAATAACTTAATAACTTTATAATAGTTAAGTTAGACTTTATATTACCCCTCTATAATACTCAGATAAAAGTTAAAAATACTACATAAGCAGCATTCTCACTACAGGAGGTTAAAGAAAGATACCCACTACCTAACTAACTAGCTTATACGCCTATAACATAAAGCAAGAGACCTCTATTACAACTATCAGTCTCACCAGCCCCCCATTCCTCTATCTTAAAGCCTCTCTAACACTAAGAGGACCACTAAAACTACAGCTGAGACTAATAAGGATATCATAAATATCCCCCACGCATAACTATTACTCCCCCTTTCAATAATATATCCACCAAATACATTACAGACCTCACAAAATTATATAATAAAAATATAAAGTATAGTAGAAACCTCTATAATATCCTTAAGTTAAAAATCCATATCTTCTATAATTACTACTTTAAGTTCAGTATCCCATAATATATATAAGTAAGGCTATTTTTAATTATACTTAAGGATAACACTCTTAAGTTTTACTTTAACTACTTAAGTAACTTAAATATTAACCTTACATTCAACTAAATAATCCAGCAAATCAAAAACTACTTTAAGAATAATAAGAATTAATAGCTCTACCTCTCCAACTAGCAGAATACCACCTTTCGAAATATTATTACTGAAAACCCTAATAAAAACAAAAAAGAGGCCCTTAAGTTCCTAATCTTAAAGCTTACATATATCTAAAAAACTGTTAGTTTACCCGTCAGGGGTAAATAACGCACGCCGCACGTGGTCTTCGTAGTGCGGGTGCAAACTGGTGTTGGTAAATCGTTGTTGTTATTCCTAGGTTACGTGGCCGGAGGCCACATACGTAGAAGGGCTTATATAGCCGTATGGCCACGTGGCCAGTGTGGCCACGTAGCCTGTACGGCCATACGGGCCGACTATTT